>JASDQU010010650.1:14869-25378 GCA_032191745.1 Picea mariana | reverse complement strand
GTAAGTGTTCCTCATGTTCTCTTTCATTCTTGGAATAGATGAGGATATCATCTAGAAAGACTTGTACAAAGCGGTCTAAGTACATCCAGAATACACCGTTCATGAGGCTCATGAATATTGTTGGTGCATTGGTCAATCCGAAAGGTACTACAACAAACTCGTAATGCCCAAACCGAGTTCAAAAGGCAATTTTAGGAATATCACTCTAGTTAATCCTTAATTGGTGATACCCTGATCGCAAATCAATTTTTGAGAATATTGTTGCTCCTTTCATGTGATCAAAGAGATCATCTATCTGTGGCATTGGGTACCTGTTTTTCACTGTAGCATGATTCAAGTCCCTGTAATCTATACACAGTCATAAGGAACCATCCTTCTTATTCACAAAAATTACTAGTGCACCCCAAGGTGAGACACTAGGCCTTATTAGCCGTAAGTCGAGTACCTCTTTCAACTGCATCTACAACTCACAGAGTTCTGGCGCTGTCATCTTATACGGAGTCTTGGAAATTCGTTCTACACCAGGTTTTAGCTCAATAGAAAAATCAAGCTCCCTCTCAGGAGGTAACCCTGGCAACCCGTTCAGAAAGACATCCTCAAACTCTTACAATATAGGGTACTGATCCAAGGAGGGTCCTTTCCTTTCATTCACTACTTCCACTACATAAAGTTGACACCCTTGCCTCATGCACCGCTCAACCTTCATAGTTGAGATAAAGCATAGAGAGACCTTTCTCTGTACACCGTGGATCTCTACTGGCCTTCCTTCATCGTTAACAAAAAGCACCATTTTTGTGAAGCAATCTACCATAGCTCGATTGGCTTCTAACTAATCCATTCCAATGATTAGGTCATACGTCCCAAGAGCAGTGACGTATACCTTCAACCTGGTAGTATACACTCCCAGGTCTACTAGACAATTATCAACGTTAGGTCCTACCGCTTGTTTTTCCCCCGAATCCATATCGACTTGTTTAAAGTCATCGTGCTCGTAGGATGCCAACCCACTCTTTTCTAATGCAGAAGGTGAAATGAAACTATATGTAGCCCCATAATCAAATAAAATTTTAACATTGATATGATTTAGTGTACCTGACGACTCCACCACCGTGGATTGATGTTCTTCCTGGCGATTATTAACTGCTTCATAAATCTGGTGGTTGCCACTTACTCTTCCCATCGGGGTCTTTCCTTCTCTATGCACAAATATTGCATGCAACTCTGGGCAGTCACGTTGGTAATGGGGTCCTCCACATCCCCAACATGTAACATGAGATGGAACTTGCGCACTGCTCTGTGATGGTCTTTGAAATGATTTCCTTTCTATGGAACCCCTGCCCCTACTGGTTGCTCCCTGAGAAGGCCGTGGACCTTCTTGCATAGTTGGTGATGAATGGGATGTTTGACTCGCTGACATCGAAATACCTACTGCAACTGTCCATGGTGTGACTCTATTACCATAAGGATGTGTCCTAGAGATCCCTCCCCTGGAGAAGGTCCTATGGGCCTTCCCCACGAATCCAGGATGATGTGGAAAGTTCGATCTCATACCTCCATTTAAGTTCATGTGTTCCTCAGCATAACGTGCATTTTCAATTACTTCTGCTACTGAAGACGGTTTCCACATCCATACCATGGCCCTTATCTTAGGTTTTAACCCATATACAAAGCATTATTCCTATCATTGATCATTATCCATGTACGAAACATATTTTACCAAGTCCATGAACCTGATCTCATACTCTTCCACGCTCCTGTTTTCCTGTACTAGAGCATGAAATGCTCCCACCTGTTGTTCTTCGTAGTAAGCTGGTAGATATTTCCTTCGAAACCTTTCCTCAAAAAGTTCCCAAGAGACGATGTCTGGGGTAAGGTGCAACTGCCTCTCCACGTTGCCCCACCAATTCAAGTCACTTTCCCTCAACTGAAAAATCACTATTTTTGCCTTTGATGTCGAAGCATAGTCTCTTAAGGAGAAACATCGTGTTATTCCTTCTAACCATGCCTCTACATGTTCACTGGCACGACCCCCTACAAACTATGGAAGTTTGATCTTTTGCAGTTATCCAGTGATGTCCTTGGGTGGAGGCCCTCCCCCTGAATCCATCGACACTTTAGGGTTACCCACTCTAAATAGTGGGGGATCCAATTCGACTCCTTCTCGCTGACGCCCCTTTAAAGTCTCATTAATGGCCTCCAAAGAGTGCATAATGAGAGCTAATTCAGGCAATGGTGGAGGCAGGGTTGGCGGTTCTTGCGATGATGCCCCTTTGCCTCAATTTCCTTGAGTCCTAACCATCCTGTATAATTGAATCTTCATCAACCAAAAGTTTTTTAGGGAAGAGTCTAAGGCAATTCACATTCGCGCAATTTATACTTGAAAACATAGGGTTAGGCATAAGTTTTTTTTTCCTTGTCTGTAAACAAACGTTACTCTCTTTAGGGTAAGTGGCTAGGTTAGGGTCGAAAGTGATCTGGATTTTATGAGTAGAATGAAATGAATACAGATTATTACCATATGCTTAACACAGAATAATAGAGATACAATAAAATTGGTTTTCTATTCAATAAGGAAATAACCTGAAACTGTAAAATGCAACGGAAAAATAGCTTGCTGGAATGGTGGTGGCTTATCTCTGAGAAGAGATGTGACGACTGCACTCATTTGAAAGAAGATGATTACAATGAGGCTCTCAAATCATTTTTACAATAAATAAGAGTTTCAAAAACCCTAAACATCCTAAAACCTAACCCTAGGAGATGAAGTGCCAAAAGTCATGTGGGCCCTGTTTGGGTAAGTCAGTACATCAACTTCTCGGGGTCGTAACTTTTTCATACGACCTTCGTTTTAGGTGTATGATATCCCATTGGAAAGATATATCCGAGAACTACAACAATCGCGCAATAGCAACATACCACAAAAAAAGTCGTTTAGGGCCTCAAAACAGCTCCGGAAGTTCAGGACCCTAAAAACTGCTAAAAATAGTAAATTATCAAAATTGCTAGAAAGTTGTTTTGAGCTAGCTAGAAAAGGTGGGTGGCCAATAATATATACATAGATCAATCCTCCATCCTTAGAAATAAATGGTCTCCATTGCGTTGAGTTCCCCCACCAGATGAGAAAATTTCTACTGAATTTGGCCCCGGGTGAGCCACTTGCCTTGGTGTAGGAGCTACCCTGCTTTGATGACTCGACAAAGTTGGATCTTTTGTTGTCGAGTGCCATTGATCTGTGTGTCCACAATCTGATCACTAGATTCCTATTGTATGTAGTCGAGGTTGAGGTCTGTTGGTGTCATCTGTTATGTTACGTCTGAGGTGTCCAATAATGGTGGGAAATAAGGCCGAAGGAGGTCCACGTTGAACACTGAGTGCAGGCCAAGGAAAGCAGAAATGTTGAGCGCAAAAGAATTATCCCCCACATCCTTGGTGATTGTGTACGACCCATAACGGAGTGGGCGAATCTTTCGATGGGGTCCTGTAAGGCGTTCTTTCTGCAAGTGCAACCAAACTTTGTCGCCCACCTGAAACTTATGTGGAACCCGATGTTGATCATGGCACTGCTTGTACTTGTCAATTCGACTTTTGTAGGATATCCTGAAACTATTGGTTGATGTGTTGGATCCTCTCAATGATCTGAGTGGATTTGTCAACCTTAGTTGGATCAGGAGAGGATTCGGTCGAGGTGACCACAAGGGGAAGTGCAACATCTATGGGACCCAATGGTTGGAATCCCAACCCTGCCTGAAAGGGGCTGTGGCTAGTTGAGATATGCAGGGCTCGCTTGTAGCTATGTTGGACATAGGGAAGACTCTCATCCCATGTGTGAGGGTTCTTGGAATTATACATGTGCAGGATATGCACGATCATTCGATTTATGACCTCGATTTGGCCATCTGTCTGGGGGTGGAAGGTCGTGGACTTGGTGAGATTGGTGTCCAGTAGTAACCAGAGGCTCGACTAGAATGTGCTGAGAAATTGACTTTCCTGATCTGAGACAATGGTTTGTGGGATTCCAAAATGTACCTAGACTCGTTCAAAGAAGAGCTTGGTTGTGGATTCTGTTGTGATGCTCTTCTTGCAAGCAATCAAAATCGCCATTTTAGAAAAGCGATCAACAACCACAAAATCACAGTAATTTCCTCGCTTGGTGGATGGGTGGCCCGACATGTAGTCCATTGAGATGGATTCCCATGGCCTGTCAGGAGTAGGAAGAGGGGTGTATAGGCACTAATTCTTAGTGGTTGGTTTGGCAATAGCGCAGACAGTGGAAGACCTGATTTTCTTGCTGACCTCTTGTCGAAGTTTCGGCCAATAGAAATATTTTTGTAGCATCACCACTGTCTTTTCGATGACGAAGTGTCTTGCCACCCGATTGTTGTGGGCTTCCCAGATCATCTTCACTCACTCTCTTAATGGAACACATATATGGCCCAAAATACACAACAACACATCCTAAAGATGGAAATTATCGACAACTACCTTTGCACCCAACATTTGGTAGGTGGTGGCGAAGTCTGGGTCTGTCACATAGAGTTGGGGCCATACAGAGGTCTCATGTCCATAGGAGTCTAGCACTATGGTGAGTGATGCGACTGGTGGTCTGCTGAGGAAATCATAGACATGGTTGGTGCTGCCTGTTTTATACTTGATGTTGAGGTGGAATTGTTGCAAGTATGTGGACCACTTTTGATGGAGGTCATTCTGCAATTTTTCATGTGTTTGCATGAACTGCAGTGGCTTATGATCAGTGTGGATGACTGTCTCCCTCCCAAGAATGTAATGTCTCCACTGGCGACAGTCTTGCACAATGGAGTACATTTCTTTTTTGTAAGTAGGGTACTTACGGACAACATCTGATAGTGCCACACTATGATAGGCCACAGGGTGGTCGTGCTGCGTGAGAATGACACCCACGGCATAGTTTGAAGCATCAGTCTCAATCTCAAAGGGATGATGCATGTATGGTAGTGAAAGTACTGGGGATGAGAACTAGCACTACTTCAAATCATCGAACGCTTGTTGATGGGGCCGGCCCCACACAAATTTTTTCTTACCACCACCCCTGGTTATTTGGCTAAGGGCCCATGCAATATGGGAGAATCCCAACACAAACCTGCGGTAGAAATTGGCAAGGCCCAAGAAGCTCCGAATCTTAGTGAGTGTGGTTGGGGCTATCTAGTCACAGATGACTTGGATCTTGGTTGGATCCACATGTACGCCATGTTGATCAATGATGTAGCCTAGGTAATGGACCTTGTCCATGCCGAAGGAGCATTTTTCCAAATTGGAGTATAGCTTGTGCTGTCGTAGGGTGTGTAGAACCTGCTAAATATGCTACAAGTGTTCCTCCCAAGTCTTGTTTAAAATGAGGATGTCATCCAAATACACCACTACAAACGTATTGGTGAATGGTCACAGGATATTGTCCATCATCCTCATGAAAGTGGCTGGAGCATTTGTCAAACCAAAGGGCATGAACAACCATTCAAAAAGGTGTTCCTTTGACTTGAAGGCGGTCTTGCATACATCTGTCTGTTTTATCAGGACTTGGTGGTAGCCAGACTTCAGATCAATCTTACAGAAGTATTTGGCCCCCATGAGTTGATCAAGGAGGTCGTCGATTCTGGAATCAGGTACTAGTTTCTAACTGTGATTTTATTCAGAGCTCGATAATCAATGCAAAGTCGCCAGGTTCCATCTTTCTTTTGTACCATCACGATTGGTCTCCTACAAGGTGATGAGCTAGGACGGATGTGCCCCTTGTGGAGAAATTCTTGGATATGTCGCTTGATCTCCTCATTCTCTAATAGAGAGAGGCGATAGACTGGCCCATTGGGCAGCGGTGCGTCGAGGGTCAGATCTATGGGGTGCTTGACCTGGTAGTGCAGAGGTACCTCGGTAGGTGAAGGTGAGGAGAAGATATCTGAGTATTCTTCCACGACTTTATCTACTTTCTTTTGCTATGTGGAGAGGTCGGCCACAGAGACCCTAGATGTGGTTGTGAATTTTCTCTCATTCTGAGAGTGAATCATGAAGAAGACAAACTTCCCCGTCTGAGAGATGACCTTATTGCATTGCATAACAGAGATCAAGGAAATAACACTAGGTGGGACAACCTCGGGTATCTTTTACAATTTTATATTCAATGTAATAATAACACTACAAGGCCTAGACTCATATACAACATGACGTTTCCATAAATAAGGTTGGCCCAAAATAACATCACAAACTTCAAGAGGAGAAACATCACACAATACCTCATCTTTGAAGGGATTGATGCCGTACAATAGTCGACACTATTGGCTGACGCGAAGATCACTTTATTGGCGGAGCCATCCAATGGTGTAAGGTTGTGGGTGCGGCGTTTTCGACAGGGCCAGCCGCTTGATGACCTCTACTGAGATGAGGTTCTTCTGGCTACCACTATCAATGATGAAGTGTAGTGGGGTGCCTTTTGCCCACATCTATGAATGGAAGAGATGCTCTCCTTTTGTCTCACCTGGTTCACCATGCTGGAGCTTGGTGGTAGCAATGGTGGCACTGGGTTCCGCATCAATGATTCAACTTCCCATTTATGGTTCTGACTCAGAGTCAGAACCTGTATCTGATTCAGAGGCTTTCACTTCAACCACTAGCATCTGATTTGAGCATCATTCAACAGTGTTATGCCAAGGGCTCTTATGGAAGTCTCACAACTTCCCAATATCTTTCTTCATCTTTCTAGTGTCCTTCTTTGCTTGCGGCTTGGACTGGTTGTCCTGATACTATCCATATTTTCTCTATACTTTGTTCTGTGGGTTGGGGCCGCCCTTTCCTGGATTTTGTTGTGAGGGGTTCCCTAGCCCAGATTGTTGTGTCTTTTGTTTGAGCTTCTCCTTGATTTTTACAGCATATCAGTAGGCCGTGCCCAAGGATGAGATGTCCAAAAATTCCATTCCAGTCTGGATGCATCTATGCAGAGCACCGCGATACTTGAGCACTAGATGTTGCTCTGAATCTTTGATACCCAGCTTGGTACGCAAGGTATGGAAGATAGTTGTGAAATTTGGGACTACTTGGTCTCTTTCTTTCCACAGTGTGGTCCATTTGGTATACAGGTCGTCATAACTTTCGATAGGGTAATATTGTTTCTTAATAGCATCCCTGAAGGATTCCCAGGTGGTTGTGACTGTAAATACTGAGGGTTCCTTTGTTTTCTTTTGCTCATAGAAATTTTCCCACCAATCTTTGACATGGGGAATGACTTTGAGGAGTGCAAAAGTAATATTTTCCTATTTGAAAAGTTATGGACAGAAAAATACCCTTCTAGTAGATTCAACCACTAGTCTACAATATCTGCGTTTATCTGAGCTTCAAATATAGGAATATCGAAGTGTATTTGTACCTTGAAGGGGGCGGTGCCTCCACTCGAAGAAGATGCATCGCCTGTTTGTAGTCGCCGAAGGATTTGCACGAAATTATCCATCATCTTGTTCCTCTGTTGCGTGAGGGATTCCTTAATCAACAGTTTGAAAGGATCTCCTATCCCATCATCTTTATTTTCTCCTTCCATGAGAGGTCGCTTGGGTGTGTGAGAGATTTTGTCCTAAAGAGAAACAAGCTCGAGACCCAACTCTTTGTACTCCGACCTCATTGGGGACATGCATTAAGATGACAAGGAGCAGACTGCTCTGATACCACTGATCCATATTTTTTGAGAAGAACGAAACGACTATAGATTATTACCAAATGCTTAACATAGAATAATAGAGATACAATAAAACTGGTTTTCTATTCAATAAGGAAATAAGCCGAAACTGTAAAATGTAGCGGAAAGCAAGCTTGCTGGAATGATGGCAGCTTATCTCTGAGAAGAGATGTGACAACTACATTCATTTGCAAGAAGCTGATTACAATGAGGCTCTCAAGGCCTTTTTACAATAAACAGGAGTTTCAAAAACCCTAAACAACCAAAAACCTAACCCTAGGAGATGAAGCGCCAAAAGTCATGTGGGCCCCGTTTGGGTAAGTCAGTACATCAACCTCCTGGGGTCGTAACTTTTGCATACGATCTCCATTTTAGGCGTATGATATCCCATTGGAAAGATCTATCCGATCAATACAACAGTTGCACAAAATTTCATAATGAAATTTCACAACTGCAACATACCCCAAAAAACGTCGGTCAGGGCCTCAAAACGACTCCAGAAGTTCATGACCTGAAAAACTCCTAAAAATAGTAAATTATCGAAATTTCTAGAAAGTTGTTTTGAGCCAGATGGAAAAGGTGGGTGGCCACCGATATCCACTTGGATCAGAAAGCCTCTAAGCTCGATGTCTTCTAAAAAAACTACTGACTCTCTCGCCTTAATCAACACATTTAATCTAATCCAAAAATAAATTTTATTAGTATCATAATGTTATGTTAATTATTAAATATTATTAAATATGTTAATGTTAATTACACATTTAATTAATTAATCATTGAAATCACTAGTTAATTAATTTTTGAATGATTAATTAATTACTATTATCAATGCTTTGAAATAAAATTAAAAAGTTTAAATTAATCATTTAAAATTTAAATTTAAAACAAACAAACAATTTTTTTTTAAATAATTAAAACCCAAATGGTTAAAATAAAATATAAAAAATAAAATTAATAAAAAAAATAAAATAAAAAATAAAAAAAATAATAAAATAATTAAAAAAAAATCAAATCAAAGTCGGGGTGGGTCCTCGCATGAGGTCCACCTTCCCCCTCCCTCTTTTTGTGCCTGTCCAAGCATACAATAAAATAATAATAAAGAAAAACAACTACTCAAACCCTACCCGGGATGTAGAGCCCTCATTTTCTTCTGCACAACCACGGCTACACCTCCCTTCCGCTCAGTGCATAATCAACCTCTCCTCTATTGTACACACACTATTGAGTTTAGAGGAGGGGGTGGCCTCGACCCCCATGGCCGACCATCAGGAGGGTATGACCATGGCTGCCAGGCCTGCTCACGCTATCATCGTTGGTATTCATGGCCGCCCATATAGCCGGGGTTTGGATACTACCACCTACGTGCCTCGGCAAGGCTCCTCTTGGCTCTTGGCTCGTGACTTGGGTGCTTGGTCTCGGTCGGCCGCGTTGTGTACAATGCTCGACCCGTGGGCTCTTGGTTTCAGCCATTTTGTGTTGTGTTGCAGGTTCTTGGCTCGATGCTTTATGGTTGATGCCCTTGGCGGAATAGTTAAGTTGTTGATGATATATATATTAGGTCGAGGTTTCTATTCCCGCCGACTCTTATATACTCATGGTTTTTCCTCGTGGTTTCTCCCTTGTCCATGGTTTGGAGCTTTGAGTTGGGCTTTGCGCTAGTTTGGTGCTTGTGATTTTGCATGAGATGTGTAGTGTAACAAACTTCGGTCCATGAGCTCTCCTCCTCCTGGCTTGCGTTGAGTTGTTTCTTTGTGTTATGTGTTGTTTTCATGTGCTAAAACTAGACTTCTCCTTGGTGGCCTCGGGTATGGTTGTTGGCTTTGTTTTGTGATGTGTTGCTAACCTGTGTGTTGTGTATGGCAGGTGCGCTTGGTTCGATAGTTGTGGATTTGGAGATTGGGCTTGCGTAGTGAAATGAAGTGCCCATTGTGGGCTCCTCCTTCGTGGCTTGGCATTTGGTTTGAGTGATGACTTGTATGACTAACTACTGATGTTTGTATTGTGTAATTTTGCTCCACTTGTTGCTGCGTATGCTCTTGCTGGCACTGTTGACATTAATTTTGAGATACATAATGTTTTGAACAGGGTTTCATAACAGCAACCATAAGAACCAGTTCACAATTCAAATGCCAGTTCAGGCAAGCATCCTTAACATCTACGATGAAGATTTAATGAAAATGGATTGAAATCCCTTATCATGTTTCACATTTTAAATTGTCTGACGGTTAACTAAAGAGAACAAACCTGAAATGTTTATATATCATTTTGGCTTACACTACATGGAAGTCCTATAGGTTTTCGCATTTCCTCTTGATGGTTATCAAGGGAGCATGTTGATCTTGCGAGATAATGATGTTCATTGATCTCTGGACAGATGTGTGATTTTATGGGTAGTAGGAAGATTGGATTATTTTGTTTGCAATTATTTGATTTATTTAGTGATTTTAGCGACGCCATTTTATATCTAGGATAGTTTATAACCATAGCATGAATGTTGTCCAGAAGACTGGGGCTAGGGAAGGGCGAAGAATGAACCCTCCTTGACTCAAGAGATTCATTGTCTTGAAAGGACTCACGATTGTCTTTATGAGTTAAAGGATGCTAGAATGTTCATTATTTATTTGATGGATTTATTAATCCTTGTATTCTTTTGATCCAGGTCAGTCTAATTCCTTTGGTAAAGGTTCTATCAATGGGTGCTCTATTGGTGCACAGAAAAAGTAATAGAGCCTACACTACACAGGAACAAAAGACATGCATTACAGCGAATGGGAAGAAGGAATATTGGAAAAAAAGGAGAGGGGAAACAATGAGCATCC
>JASDQU010010649.1:156253-169408 GCA_032191745.1 Picea mariana | reverse complement strand
TAAGTTGAAGAGGATAAGGTGAGGAGGTTAGGATGATCCCACTAAATCATGAAAGCGAGTAAGATCCAAACCATTCGGATGCCACCTCACCATAGAAGCTTCTCCTTCTAGAAGATTCGAGAAAACGCTCATTTTTCCCACGTGCTGGAATGTTCGCACCCTAGCTATAGAGCAAACTGCGAACACCTCGCACCCTGGCTATAGTGCAACCTGCGAGAATGGGTCATTCTCGCAACCTGCCTATATAGCAACCTGCAAACTTCCCTTTTTATAAGGTTTTTACATAGGAAAAAGCAATTTCTTTTCTCAGGAGAAGTTCTTCTCCCTTCTCTCTTTAGGAACTCAGGCCACTGACCCCTCTGAAGGCAACAGATAGGTTTACATCATTAACTATCATAGGGATGATGAAAATAATGTGTAACACTTTGTTCCCACTTTCTATGCTTTACCATATGCAACGATTCTTCATGATGCTTCTAGTTCCAAAAAAAGCCTTCGGTACATCTAACTCTTTACCAGAACACTTCATACTATCCTCTTTAGTACAATTGGAGGAGTTTCGAACACCACTTCTGATGGAGAAAAGCCATTCGATGGACTCGTTCCTTCGATGTCGTCCATTGCACTGCTTCTCCATGAGTTTTCTCTTTTATTGTCGATATCCCATCAGAGAGATTTTGATCCCTCATTGAAGTTGAGAGTATCAGCAGTGATCTTATTTTCCTCACTAATATAAACATTGTCAGCGACACATCTCCATCTTGAAACCTCTTCTATTCTCCTCCAACTCGATTGCTTCTCACTACTCCTATCAGTCAAGTTTCTATCATTTCCAATGATTAAACATTATACACTTGACTAGATAACTGATGGCTAATCGCTTATATCGCCTAATCTAATTCATGTTGTTGTCGTAATTAAGTGTTTTTGTGTTGCCAATAGCTTTCATTGTGCATCCCATACTAGCTTGTTCACTTGCGCTTCTTGATTTTTTGACTAACCATCAGCATGAAAGTGTCATCTATCATCACATGGGTTAATTGTGGCATATTTAGGTCTTGCGATGGCTCTGAAATGCATCTTAGAAGAAAATTGGTCCTCCCATCTCCTAAACTGTGTTAAGTGCTCCAAACATCAATTGGCCATTTTAGCAAATTTATGTTTATGTGCTACTGAAACATCACCTCAACATTTAATGGATGAACTGAGAGCCTATATAACAAATATGACACAGGAACTGACATAACTGGATTCAGGCAAAGAAATAGTAAGAGTTGGGCTCATTCTTCCATTAAAAATTGCCTTCAAGCGCAATTTTTCGGCATTCTTAAAAGTGTATTATTCACCACCAAAACAAGTCGACTGTATGAATTACATGATTACAATTCCAACGCAACTGGCGGAAGCCTTGTTAATTGTGGCTATTGTAGGGATTTTGTACCCTGCAGGAGTTGAGCTCCCTTAGGTTCTACCAACGCCTAAGATAGGAATAAAGACATAAACTAAGGATGTTCCTAGATCTGATTCATACATGAAAACAACGAAAGAAGGTGAGAATCTCCCAAATATCAAAGCAATCATGCATGGATTGACAACATATCTAATATTATATCATAACATATAATTATACTAATTCTCTACCAATGAATACATAAAMTTATATGAACAATTAGATAGAGGGAAACATYCAGTATGTCTTCTATTAATCAAAGAAGCAATATTACAACTTACAGATGTAGATTGAAGAGATGACCTCCTTCCAAGCTCCTTGCCCAAGTCTTGCAACCAAATCACCATAGTAACCTTGCTAGCTCTTTCCTCCTCCTTTTCCATGGGAAATGGCTTGGTTTTTATAGGGCTTTAGGGATAAGGCCATGTAGTTATTAGGATAAGATTCTTGAGCTCTTAATGGAAGCCTTCCCGAGGGTACCCCAAGAAATCAGTGGGAAGTCTCATCTAGTGCAACCAAATTTAAGAATAGGAGCTTGTAGACTTGGTCACTCCCTAGACACATAGATAGAGTGATCGATCGCTCCCTAGCAGGCCAAAAGGAGTGATCGATCGCTCCCTAGCAGGMCAAAAGGAGTGACCAACCCTTTTGGTCGCACCCTTAGTGAAGGAAAAGGGCGACCAAGTGGGAAATTGGCTAGAAACTCAGGGAAAAAGTGTTGGACATGGTGTTATGGTGTTGGCATTGATGTCAAAGAAGGCCAATACTATCAATGTTGGGCATGGTATTATGGTGTTGGAATTGATGTCAAGAAGATCAATATGGTATTTTCATTATATGTCTTTGAGATCCTAAAGCTCAAGAGAGATAACATAGTAGGTTGCGCAAAAGACATAGTGCAAGGTGCAGAGGAATCATGTATAAACATAAAACTCAGAAGAGATAGCCTTCTGATTGGATAAAGACAGTGCATAGAGGAGCACACTGACACAAAGATCAGAAGGAAGAATGTTAATCGAAGCTCAGAAGAGATGGCACAATTGAAATAACACAGGAGACAGAGTTATGTGAGTAAAGAAATACTTTTGTAAAGGATTGAGTTACATGAGTCATTCATTCTTAGTTCGGGACAATCCAGGATCGTTAGATCGAGGTAAAGTCAGAGGTTGGAAAGGATTAAATCTCAATCGTTGGATCTGAAGCAGTAGCATTATGGACCGTTAGATCAAGTAGCGGATAAATAACTTCGGCACTTCGCCACTTCAACGATTACTGGAGACAAGGAAGAATCCATGAAATCCTGAAGTCACGAAATAATTCCAACCGTCGATCAGGAAGGAGCTTCAGATGGTTTCTCGGCCGTTAGATCAATATTTGATCTAGAATTAAGCACTGACTGTCGATCTGGAATGGAAATGTTGAACCGTCAGATCACACTAAAGGAAATAAGGTGGTCAAATTCGGTGCTGACCACTCCAGCGAAAAGAAGTATGAAATCATGTAGGAATACTCGAAGGTTGAAGCCCCGAAGTAACGAACTCTCGTCGACCGTCGAATCAGAGGAAGAGCAGGGAAATCCCGTCAATCGTTGATCAAACAAAGTGGAAGGATAGGATAAGTGGGGCCAAAGGCACGAAGTCCCAGAGTAAAAAAAGGTCGTCTGATCAAGACAATGGAAGATCTACGGTGGTATATCTATTTGGAGCTTCGGCGAGAAATGGATGTAGAAAGGAGCCATAATATCCTAGATTCCCGGAATCACCAAAATCTTGCTAGCCATCCGATCAAGAATGAGCTTCAGATAATGAAGATTCCCTTGGATAGTTCAATCGTACGAGGGAAGGAATAGTCAGCCCGACATTGACCACTCTGGGATTACGAAGAGTCCCAAACAACTAAAACTCCCAAAGCCATGAAGCACTGAAGCTACAAAGTGCAAAGCCATGATCCAGGAGGGAGACATGTGGCAGAAGACAAAGATGACATGTGGACCAATGAGTTGGTGACAAGTGTCAAGGTCTAGTTGGCACATTAAGTATATGAAAGTCATGAATCAAGGTGACACATGGTAGCCACTCAGCCAGTGCCATGTCAACAGTGACGTTAGCAAGCCATGTCACTATGGGATTACAACCTCGGGGGATGTTTAGCTTCTCCTACTAGCAAAATGCCCGAAGTACCGAAGGCCGAAGTCACAAATGAATATTAGTCATTGATCTAAGATCCACCAAAATATCTCTTGATCCCCCAATCGAGTACAGTGGAAGGATAGGGTAAGACCGATGGTAAGTGATCATCAGTACTATATGACCTATTCGGTAAACACTCCAGAGGGATTGAACTACTTCAGAGTTCAAGTAGACTGGAGTCATAGAGTCACAAATAGTCGAATACTCGGAGAGCGAGAGCTCCTTTGTGCTTAAGTCTATGGTCCTAGCTCCTGGACATGTGAACGTTATCAAATTAGGAGTGATGATACACCCTTCGACAGAATTTGTTTAAGAAGAGTTGGAAGACTGTAAAGGTTGGAGTCTTGAAACGTTGAAGTCCCAAAGTGAATGAGAACCATCCACTCAATTGCAGATTAAGTCCTGACCGTCGATTTTTTTTAGCCTCTAGATAAGTAAGAATCGTCCATTTAAAGAGATTAACTCCACACTGTCAGATCGAGATCAAATAGAAGGAAATCGACAGATGATATTGAACCTTCCACGATAAAGGCTCATATGTATTCACCCTCGGTCACAGGTCAAGGTCGTATGTAAAGTGGCGATGAATTAAAGGGCCAATTGAGTTAACACATGGTCATGATATATGATCACTTGGTGAAATGAAGTGCCTACGGGCTAAAACATAAAACAAGCCCCGCACCTTATGCATCTAGTTGTTGGTCACAACATTTTGGTCATATGAAAAACAAAGGGGAGTCACAAGCTAGCACTCGTCCATTTCAGGTACAATAAAATGCACCAAATAGTGGAGTAAAAGCTTGATTATGATCTGTTGGAGAACTGGGGACGCAACATAAGCATGGGAATGATATAAGGAGTTGATCCATACATGTGATCAACTTATGAGGACGAATCAATATTAATTAAATTGAGAAACTCACATGATAAATTAATGAATAAAAGGAGAAGCTTATTTATGTTAAAATTAAATGAAGAGGTGCAATGTTTCATGTCAAAAGACACAATGGTTCAATCCTATACCTATTGAAATACTGTATAAACATAAAGTTGTGGTGAAAGAAAAGTGCCTCTGCAGTCCAGATCAGAAGATCAAAAGCAGAAGCAGATTCCAAGAAGGAAATCCAAAGATACTTATGCAGTGAGGGTGGAAGGGAGGAGCAAGGAAGGATTCATATCTTTTACTAAGTAAAGTGTGAAAACACAGGAGTTCGTGCTTCCTAGGGTTGGTTCCCTAAAAACAAGGGAGTTGGTGTTTCCTAGGGTTGGTTCCCTAAAAACAAGGGAGTTGGTGCTTCCTAGGGTTGGTGCCCTAAAACAAGGGAGTTAGTGCTTACTAGGGTTGGTGCCCTAAAGAAGGGGATTTGTGTCTCCAAGATTTGGTTCTCTAAAGAGGATTGGTGTCCTTCACAAACACAAGATTATTCTTTATAAATTTTGTAATTCTTGTTGAAGTATACTTATATAATTGATTGTTTAAATACAAATTCCATTGTTGATCAATAGTGATGATAATTAGAATAACAAATTAATTACGAATTGTTTAAAAAGGTAATATTGATTCACCCCCCCTCTCAGTATTTCCAAAAAAAAGTGGTAGGTTTTAAGGGTTAAAATGACGGGTTTCTAGGGGATAATGACCTAGTGATTAGGTGATCTTTAGGTGATAATGACCTACTGATTAGGTGGCAAATAAATCTATAATAGATGCCCCCTAAAGTGTGAGGTCAAAAGATGTGTATGAAGGATGAAACACTTTATAAATCAAGTTGTAGAGATTTGGGCAAAGAAACTTGGAGAAGATCATCACCAGTCCTGCAGAAAAAGATCCCTGAGGCAGGCATACCCATGCCCGGTAAGAAAGACAAGAGCATAGCCGCCATAAACACACTGCAGATCCATGCATGACACAAGTGATGGGATAATGGCCACAACAGAATACACTGTGGATCCATCAAGAACCAATCATGACTCGATCATGGCCATGAAAGTATACATTTTGGATCCATGCAAGATGCAAGTGAAATCATAGCCACGACCAAGTACAAATGTGGATCTATGTCACATCATACAAATCAGTGAGATGACTCAATAATTGAGTAATCTATGAAGTGCTCATCAATATTCTCCATCGCAGCTTGGGAAATAATACCATCTAACAAAAGTGTGATCTTTCCCAAGGTCTTCATCCTACATCTGAATGGTATGAATCTACGTCATGCGAATAAATGAGTTGAAGTCGAGCATGGTAGAAACCGTCTGATTACCAGTCATTAATGTCTATCATCAACATGCACAAGGGAATCCACAGATGATGATGATGGAACCCAATATACCGAGTACAATATACAAAGTGTGAATAAAGGAGCTTACGTTGAACACTCATAGATTCATTCGACATGAGCCAATGATATAAACCCGGTGTCAAAATGCAAGGAGACCTTCCACTGATGTCTGCAATTCCTAGGGTACTGATGGGTTTCTAGATTTCAATCCTGGATAATGAGTTGTAGTCAACATGGTAAAATCCATCGAAGGAGGGCCTTGATGTATCCCCCATCAATCGACATGAAACATGTAAGGATAGATGGTGTGAATGTCATAATAATGGAGCACGACTGACATAGGGATGGCCGAGATAAACAGGTTGAAAGGAACTGCAGGTGGTCGACGCAGGTAAACTTCCCTTGAACAAGTATGCACGACAAATAACTTGACTCGGCAACATTAACTCAGATGAATACCATAGTGATGGTCATGGACCTATCAGGGGAATGTGACACATGATGGAAATGGTGGTCAATGAGAGACAATGAATGACTCGACCGTTGTATTTGATGATAGAACAAGTGCATTTTTCAAGGGCGAATCAAAGTAGTAATGTTTCCAGATAATGAAGATAACAAGACGAAAAAACCCTCTAAAAATTCCCCACCATGATTGGAGAGTACCTATTTCTAGTTTTACGAGCTTGAGGAGGATAACAAATGCTCGATATAGCTCATCTGGCGATGAGTCTCTTGTCATATTTTTAATGAACCTGAGGAAGGAGGGGTTCAGTCCGATGTGTGGTTCCTTCAATGTAAAGTTTAACAAGCCTAAAGAAGGTGAAATCGATGGCTTTTTCATGTTTAGAGAGTCTGAAAAAGGTCATAAAGAAGACTCCACAATGAAAATTTTCATAAAGTTAGTCTCCAGGGTCCAAAAAAGTATAAAACAATACTTAGGAGAACTCTCCTACCATAATGGATAGGGTGTTCATTTTTCTTAAATAGTCTGATGAGACCGAAAAAGAGATAAACTACCACTCAATAGACATGCTTTCTAACAACAAGATCGCTTGGCAATATTTTTGTTTTTTAACGAGTTCGAAAAGATCTTAAAGAGTTCTCCATAATGAGGTCATTTTTCATAATTAGTCTAACGAGGCTGAAAAAGGGGTAAACTATCACTCGAAAGATGCCCTTTCTAACCTTTTAACGAGTGTGAAAGGAAACAAGCTCACTTGACAATCTTTTCATATTTAGAGAGTCTGGAAAGAGCTTAAAGGAGACTCAAAAGAGTTCCTTTTTCGTATCAATTTTACAAGTCCAAAAAAGAGATAAAAGTATACTCGATAACCTATTCTCATTTATTTTCAAGCACGAGAAAGAACAAATACTAATCTCGGTAACCTATTCTCATGTATTTGCGAGCACAAGAAAGAACAAATACTAAGCTTAGTAACCTATTCTCATGTATTTATGAGCACGAGAAAGAACAAAGACTAAGCTCAAGATTGGTTTCATTTTTACACAAGCTTGAAACAAAGTAAAACTATGCTTGAGTAGGTTTCATTTTTTCGCTAGCTTGAAACTAAGAAAACTATGCTCGAAATTGCTTTCATTTTTTTAATGAGCTTAAAACCCAAAACTAATTGTGCTCAACACTTCCCAATGTAAAGTCCAAAGGTGGGTGGTTGGTACTTTGCCCCCAGCTTGAGAAGCTAGCGACTTAACTCTAGCATGATAAAAGGCTGGGAACATGACCCCCAAGCTTCGTTTCATCTACCAACTCTGCTCCGATTGCCAATTTCTATGCCAAATTAGACTGTTGGATACTAATAGGAAAATGTTCACTAGAGGAAGAAAGAGAATCAATTGTCACATACAAATGAAATGAAGGTTCAGTTAAGAGTTGTAATGAAAGACATGATTCAATGGGAAAGGCGACTATTTCATTTTGTAACAAGCTTGACACAGTAAAATAACTATGCTCATAAGGGTTTGTTTCATTTTTTAACGAGTGTGACACAAGAAAAGAACTATACTCGCGTCGATCGGTTTCATTTTTTAATGAGCTTGAAATCGAAAATAAACTATGCTCTTTGTTGGGTTGGATCTCTAGACCTTTGTTTCATTTTTTAACGAGCTTGACACATAAATGGGAGCCATGCTCGTAGCTATCATAATGATCATGGATTCCAAGAGGATAATGGTCTGGAAGGGCTACATGTTAAGGAACAAACCTTGATCATGACTTCCAAGAGATCTTCGCGAGATGAAAGAACAACACTCTGGAAGGAATACATGTCAAGGGGCATGATAGGGGTAGGGAGATCATGCTCTAAAATCCCTATCGAAGAGATCACCATGTCAACTATTGGGTCTAGGTCATAATAAGGAAGAGAGTCCTTCTCATTCGAATTTGAATGCATGGGACATGTTGCCACATAATTGACCTGCAACAGGGTGGATGACGTTGGCATATAAGGACCATTCAAGGAAGACTTTGGGCGGGTACAGTCGACATTCGGGTTTGAAAGTATGGGCATGATATTGTTGGGTATGTGTGATGCAGGAGCATCATCCGAAAGCACACATGGAGAGACAACTTCGAGCCTTAGCGCGCCTTTGAATCATTCAGAATCTTAAACGCTGTCGTTTCTTGCAAATCTTTTTTGAACTGATTGAAAATTTGAAGAAGATCAAATGCTTGGGAGTTGAATGATCGTGAATGATCTGGGAGTTTCACTCCTAGAATTTAATGTAACGGAAATTAAGTAGCAGTTAGTTTTTTTTCTTGAGTAGATGAGTAGTTGGAGGGAACCCTAGGAGCCCTCTAGGATAAATAGAGGTTTTGTATGCCCGAATGAGGCTGCTGCAAGTTAGTAGGAGATTGTTGTGATTAGTTGTTACTGAGTTTTTAGTTGTTGTTTTATCATAGTTGTAGCCATTTACTTTTAAATGAATATAACAGAGAAAAATTGTTCCAATTCATGGTGTTGCTACTGTTTACAATTCCCTGTTATTTTGTTTTCATGAATGAATGAGTTATATTGTTGAGTATATGAAACTGTGAAGTGGTTGCAGCCAGAGAAACCATGGTGGCAGGGTCGTGCAAGGGAGAACTATTGTTCTCTGTTATATAGGTTGGTGCCTGTGTGACTGGAAGTTGGTGCTTCCATCGAGTTGGTGCTAGAACACTTAGGGAGTTGTTGCTTCCTTCTAGTGGGTGCTAGAGAAACCAGGGAGTTGGTGCTTCCTTCTAGTTGGTGCTAGAGAAACCAGGGAGTTGGTGCTTCCTTCTAGTGGGTGCTAGAGAAACCAAGGAGTTGGTGCTTCCTTCTAGTAGGTGCTAGAGAAAACAGAGAGTTGGTGCTCTTAGCAAGTTGTAGCTTGCAAAACAGAGGTTGTAGCCTCACAATGAGTTGGAGCTCATATGTGTGATAATGTATAGAATGTAAAGATTACTTATCATACCAAGAAGAAGAGGTTTTTACCCTTTATGGGTTTCCTTGGGAAATATCTGTCTCTGTATATTTCATATGTGTGACTGATGTCGAATGTTCTATTACTTACCTCCTTGCATTATTGTGATTGTCATTAAGTGCTCTACAAAGAGTTTAAAATAAGCATAATTGTTTAAGCACGGTAACAACTGATTCACCCCCCTCTCTCAGTTGTCCAACAAGCTTTGGAGGAGTTGTTGCAACATCAAATTTGATTGTAAGTGCTTCACTACGGATTTCTATTCATACATAACTCGGGCTATTCCCTTCATGTTTTGTGTCACTTGTTACATGCATGTCTATTGTTGTTAAAATCATCATAGATAGATCTATTGTCACCTAAAAATATAGAGTAGAAGAAAGGAGAATCCTCTTTGTTCATTGCAGGCCTATCTTGCGCCTAAGAGCTTGGTCAACAAGGTCAAAGGTTGGAGTAGCAAGGACAACCATCATAAAAAGGCATGTCATCCATCTCTTTCCTCTTACTTTGATTGTTGAAGTAGGTCTAAAGGGAAGTTAGTGTCCATTTGTTTTCTTCTGTCTTTGGATCAAAGAAGGGGTCTTGATCCAAAGGGGGGTTTCACTTGTCTGAAGGGGGAACTTTACCATAACAGTTCCCAAAGTCATCCAAGGCTAGGGCCTTATATATGGATTTCAGGGAACGTAGAGTACCACAACAATTGCAACACACTAAGTGAGAGTTTAAGAGAAACAAATAGACTAGATCATCCAAAAAAAAATGAGTTGGAACTAAGATTGCATTTGTAGTGGCCTTAAAAAATTATTCAAACAAATAATATAGAAGAACATATTCCCTACAAACTGATATAGATGATCCACACTATGAGATGAAAGAGGCACATGGCTACAAAATTTTCTCGCCAATGTGAGGGCAATCATAGATTTTCAAGAAAATTGTTCTATTATTACATTATTTATTTTTTTAAATCTCATCACAATCCATATATTATAGCGGTCGAGGTGAATTAAAGGGTATTAAGATGGGTAAAACATATGATAATGCATTCACATTTTCCTTGATCTAACCAAACTTCGTATAGTGCATTAAGATAAAATGACCTAACTGAACTTCAAACGAGGTTAGTGATCGATAATTAAGTGTATAACAGTGCATCCTTCAATAATTCCTTGAGAGATTGATTTGTGGCTAGGACTAAGGAAATGATAGGATTCTTGACCAGCTTTAGTTATTATTAGGCAAAGGTAGAGGAGCACTCGTTGTTGCATATCTAAGATTGACTTCTTTAATGGTGCATAAATGCTCTTGAAGGGTTGGGTCAATCTCCTAGAATGCTTTTGATAGGTGGTTTTCATCTCTGCTTTTGCATCAACGGACTTCAAATGCCAGAGTATAAAAATAGTAATGACAATCACTCTTAAGTATCCATTCATGATAAGGAAAGAGAAATAAGAATAAGTGTGTAATAATGTTTCTTTTTAGGACCAAACTAGGATTAATGCCCTCAACCATATATCTCCTATCTCCTAGAATGCTTTTGATAGGTGGTTTTCATCTCTGCTTTTGCATCAATGGACTTCAAATGCCAGAGTATAAAAATAGTAATGACAATCACTCTTAAGTATCCATTCATGATAAGGAAAGAGAAATAAGAATAAGTGTGTAATAATGTTTCTTTTTAGGACCAAACTAGGATTAATGCCCTCAACCATATTTAGTGGGAGATAGCTTGGATGCATTCTTAAGATATTAGGTATGTAAAGTGGCTCCTTGCTTTGACCAAACTAAGATATTAGGTAAGTACTAGTGTAGCTTCTCGATGTGACCAAACTTGGTTATGAGGAAAGAGCATAAAAAACATTGGGCTTGTCTCCCCTCTAGCATCCACGAGTTGTGTTCTTGTCGTTTTCTCAATGTTGTTATGTGGGTTTTCATGGATTGTCATTCTAAATTAGTTTTGATTACTTGGTAGTGGTGAAGTAGGATTAATTCTTTGATAGGTGGTAGGTTTATTGGTCGGTCTCTTTATTGGTTTGTATATTTATAGAGGATAACTTCATTCATCAAATTGATTCTAAGGTAGGTTGAAGTTGTGATTTATTCTAAAGTAGTTTGATGATGTGATAGTATTAGTTCGATTCGGTAGTGATAGTTTTGATCTATCATATGCATCACCATCATGATCATTCATAGGTATGATGAATTCCATGATCCATAAGTGCCATGCTTCTAATGTAGGATGATGCCCTTGATTCATGGATATGGAGTTGATGGTGAGATGGTGGTCACTTCTCCCTCCCATATCTATGATTGGTAGGTAGCTAGTGGGACCAGTCCTATCATTCGTTTATAGGTGGTAGGATMATCATTCCCTTGTATCCTCRGTATGGGAGTTGGACTCATTTCCTTCATTTGTAGGTAGGTGGTGAGATCATTCCCTTCGATCCTTGATCTCATATGCTAGGGATTGGGTTAGGTGGTAGGATCATTCCCTTAATTCATTGAATATATTCAATGTTAGGGATTAGTTGGTRGTGATGGTCTTGATGATTCCTAAAYRATGRAACATGTAGGTGGTGTGATAGTTTCGTTGATTGGTGATAGGAAAAAGGTAAGGAATCATTGATAGGATCCTTCATTATTTGATCCGACCACCCTTTGTATAATGCGTTAAGATGTTAGCATTGAATAAGATAGTAGGTGACATTTTTTCAAAGCCATATGGTTTCTTTCGAAAATGTGTTCATATGAAAAATGAATAAATTCTAGCTTTCATTTTCTTAATAGTTACTTTTTGCACAATGCATCTTCGATCAACATGTCTTGCACACATATTGATTTGAGGGTTTCTTCATTCTTGATTTGATTTCAAGATCCCAACCATAGGATAAATAAATAGATTGGACTAATTAAGTTATGGGCATGGAAGCATGAAAAAAACAAACAAACAATGAAAAACGTGTGTACAAGACAAATTATAATGCAATGATGTTTATATTATTGTGTAAATGTTCTCTACAAAACTTTGTGAAAGAGAGCTTCACCAACAACTTCATCGACTTTTGAACCAATGGCATAATTAACAAAATAACCAACTAATGGGGGCCTTTAGGCAGGGAGAAGAGCCCACAATAACTGGTAGAATAAATCGAATCTCCAAGACTATGACTCAGCTAGAGGTCCAACAATTGGCTAGAAGAGTTGGCATTTCTTTGCCTAGCATGAAAATCATGAATTGGATTGAGATCGAGTGCAACTTTTTTTGAAATCAAAGAAGTTTTTTGCTATCATTGAAAATAGATTGTAGCACTCCTTAAATAATATAAAGCTCCCCCCAACTATAGAATGTCCTGCTACTGACACTTGGTTAGCACCTCACTTTCTCCCCCTCCTACTGTGGGCCATACAGATATTTCTCTTGAAATACTTACATAAATATGAAACAAATCCCTTCCTTTCAAGAGAGAGAAATGTGAATGATTATTTGTGTTATGTTCTATGCTACATTGTATACACATGATTACATTTTAGTTACAAGAATGTTGGTTAGGTTGTGAAAAACGAGGTTTGGTTCCATCGAGGAAGATAGTGACTATTTGTCTTATTAGACCACCATGCTATGTTATTGGCATGTATATGTTGGTACACTTCACTAGTTGGGCTTCCATAATAGTCTTGATGACAATTGTAATTATTGGGGAATGCATAGGATTGTGTGCATGTGCAAGGGATGTTGAGTGTGTGAGTGATGTCAAGCATGCACATG
>JASDQU010010649.1:101409-112368 GCA_032191745.1 Picea mariana | reverse complement strand
TTGTAGGGCAATATTCTCTAGAGAGAATATTCTCATCTAAGGAAGCGTTCTCAACATTGGACTATCAAACTTAGGAAAATAATTCTAGGTGAGTGTGTAAAATATCCAACAATTTTGTGTCACAAAATTGTTTGATTGATAGTGGTGCTACCAATAACATCATTCCTTTGTCAGTCATGCAAGCACTTGGGATGGAATGTATGAGGCACTATGAGACTGGTGAAAGCATTTATGCTATAATTCTAGCTCCTCATATCACAACTGTATTCACTATTGTAGTGGTATACCTTCCTCTAGAATATGGAGTTTTTCTTGGTGGAGATTGGTTCTCTATGATTGGAGTTTATATAATGAATGATGTGTTGGAAATAATGGTATGATATTTTCATTGATGTCAACAAGGTGCAGAAGAATCCATTATAAACCCAACTCTTAGAAGGAAGAATGTTAATCGAAGCTCAAAATAAATGGCACATTTGAAAAAACACAGGAGACAGAGTTCTATGGTAAATAAATTATTTTGTAAATAATTTAGTTACATGAACCGTTCATTCTTAGTTTGAGACAATCCAGAATCATTAGATCGAGGTAAAGTCATAGGTTGGGAAGGATTAAATGTCAAACATTAGATATGAAGCAATATCATTATGGACCGTTGGATCAAGTAGTGTATAAATAACTTCATCACTTCGCCACTTCAACGATTATTGGAGAGAAGAAAGAATCTATGAAATCCCGAAGTCACGAAATAATTTCAACCGTCAATCAGGAGGGAGATTCGGATGATTTCGTAGCCTTTAGATCCATATTTGATCTAGAATTAAGCATTGATCATCGATCTAGAATGGAAATGTTGAACCGTTAGATCACACTAAAGGAAATAAGGTGGTAAACTCTGTCATTGACCACTTCGGCGAAAAGGAGACTGAAACATGTAAGTTTACTCGAGGGCCAAAGCCCCGAAGTCACGAACTCGCATCGATCATCGGATTGTAGAAAGTGAAGGGAAATCATGTCAACCATTGATATGGAATGAATATTTAAACTGTTAGATCACGCTAAAAGAAATAAGGTGTTCAACTCAGACATTGATCTACTCTGATGATAAGAAGCTTAGATAAACCAAGAAATCCCAAACTCCGAAGCCACGGAGTTAACATAAGTCGTTGATCAAGACAAGAAAAGATATACGGTGATAGATCTATTCAAAACTTCAGAAATGATCAAAGGATCGTATTAAAGTGTCAAAACTCCTGAAGCCATGAAGTACCAAATCCATGAAGTGTAAAGCCATGACCTAGGAGGGAGACATGTGGAAAAATACAAATATGACATGTGGCCCAATCGTCTAGTAACAAGTGTCAAGGTATATTTGGCACATTAGATATAGGAAAGTCACGAATCAAGGTGACATGTGGCAGCCAGTGCCATGTCAATAGTGATGTCAACAAGCCACGTCACTTCGGGACTACATCCTTCGGGGATATCCAACTTCTCTTACCAGCTAAAATATTCAAAGTGTCGAAGACCAAAGTTACAAATTAACATTTGGCCATTGATATAAGATCCTACGAAATACTTCTTGACCGTATGATCAAGTACAGTGGAAGGATAGAGTAAGGGTGAATCACTAAGGAATGTTAATCGTTGATCTACTTTCGGAGCGTTCTTGACCTTTGATCAAGCATAGTGGAATGATAGCATAAGCAGAGGTGTTAACCGACAACAAGTGATCACCACCATTCTATGACTTATTCGGTAGGTAAACCTCCAGAGGGATTTCTCTAATCTAGAGTCTTTGAGCCACAAATAGATGAAGTCCTAGAGTGAATGAGAACCGTTCATCTCAACTCCTAATTAAGTCCTGACCGTCAATTTTTCGAAGCCTCTAGATAAGCCAGGACTGTCCATCTAACAAAAGATTAAATATTGATTGTCTGATTTACTAGAAAATTGAATATACACACTTTAGTGAAATGTACTCCAGGAGGATTGAATGACTGCAAAGGCTGGAAGTCCTGAAGGATGAAGTACTAGAGAACCCGGTTTCATCATGGGTCACGTGATAAGGTAAAGAAGCTAAAGGGTCTAGAAGTAAATAATCCCTAGGACATTTGAATATGGTCCCATGTAGAAGAATAGGGGCGGAAGAAGAAAGCTCTAATAAAAAAATGGTTAGAATGGATAAGCTCGTGGTTTCGATCTCACAGTCACACAAATTTTAGTTGAAGGGAGTGCCTATTGATTAAGAATTGAATTCACAACAATTCAATATCTGTAGACTAATGAAATGATACATAGTCATGATTAAAGAAGAGTTAAATCATAAGCATTATGAATAAAGAATAAAAAGGAAAAATGATATTATATAAAGTTTAATATTATCATTTAAAAGAAGAGGTGCAGTGGTTCAAAGTTCAAATAAAGGGACAGAATGCTTCAAATATCACACTAGTTGGAAGACTATATAAACGAGAAAGAATGGTGAGAAGAAAGTGTCTCTACAGTCCACATTAGAAGATCAAAAGCAGAAGCACAGTCCAAGAAGGAAAGCTGAAGATACTTATACAATGAGGGTGGAAGGGAGGATCAAGGAAGGATTCATATCCTTTACTAAGTAAAGTGTGAAAACAAGGGAGTTGGTGCTTCCTAGGGTTGGTTCCCCAAAGACAATGGAGTTGGTTCTTCCTAAGTTTGGTTCCCTAAAAAAAAGGGATTTTGTGCTTCCTAGGGTTGGTGCCCTAAAAACAAGAGAGTTGGTGCTTCCTAGGGTTGGTTCCCTAAAACAAGGGAGTTGGTGCTTCCTAGGTTTTGTGCCTTGAAGAAGGGGATTTGTGTGTCCAATATTCGGTGCTCTAAAGAGGATTAGTGTCCTTCACAAACACATGATTATTCTTTATAAACTTTGTAATGCTTTTTGAAGTATACTTTTATAATTTATTGTTTAAATACAAATTCGATTGTTCATCAATAGTGATGATAATTAGAATAACAAATTAATTACTAATTGTTTAAAAAGTTAATACTTATTCACCCCCCCCCCCTCTCAGTATTTCCAACAATTGGTATCAAAGAAAGTACCTTCAATATAATCTAATAACTGGAAAAGGTAGATCCTGAAATAAATGGATCAACAAGAGGGAATGTCTTCCAACAAAGCACCATTGTTTTATGGAAGTGGTTATTCTTTCTGGAAAATAAGAATGAAAATATACCTGTTGGATCTTGGTTTTGATGTTTGGCAATATGTAGTAGATGGTTACACTGCACCAACTTCTCCACCCATAAATATTGGAGGAAAGAAGATTTGCAATGACAACTCAAGAGCAGTCAATGATATTCTAGAAGGATTAACAAATCCTATATTTGTGAAGGTAATGCATTGTAATTCATCTAAAGATATTTAGAAAAATTAGAGGTTATATATGAATGAGATAACAAAGTCAAGGAAGCCAAACTAGAAATCTACAGAGCTTATTTTGAAAATTTGAAAATGAAAGAAGAAGAGAACATTGTCGAATACCTTCAGAGGGTAGATGAGGTAGTTAACTAAATCAGAGAAGCAGGACAAGAAATTTCAGACAAACCTATTGTACAAAATATCTTAAGGTCATTTTCTATGAGGTATAATGCCAAAATTTTCACAATTGAAGATAGACTAGAACTTGACAAACTCATAGTAGATCAACTCCATGGAATTCTTACAACATATGAGATGAGAACAGGGAATGAAAAACCATCAAAAGAAGAAACAACATTTAAGGAATCTAAGGCAAAGAAGAAATAGGAACATGTGTCTAATGAAGATAAATCAAACATATCATATGTAGAAGAGGCCAACTTTATAAATAAACTCCAAAAAGGATTTGGAAAATACAAAGGAAATTTACGCTTCAAATGTTTCAACTATGGCAGAATCAGACACTTTGCTAACAAATGCCCCGATCCCAAGAAATAAGATAATGATGATGAATAATCCCAGAACTAGAAAAACCAATACAAGAATAAATTTTATAAGAAAAAGAAAAACTTCTACTCCAAAGAAGACATCAACTCTTCATACATGAGTGAAGATGAAGATTTAGAGATTCTATTTATGGGAATGAACACTCAAAATAATAATATGGATAATGAATAAAAACATGTAAGTGAAGGTGAAGTATATCTATAAGATTAACTGATTAGTGCTCTCGAGGAACTAAGACTGTATAAAAAGAAGAACAAGCTACTTAGGAAACAACTTCAATAATTTTAAGAATCACATCAATTAAGAGAAATAGATGCATCAAGAACCATCAAAGAATCAGAGTAGATCATCAGTGATTTGAAGTTCCAACTCTTGGGAGCTAAAAGAATTGAAGAAGCCATTTTAAAACAACTCAATGATAGAGACCAAGTATGTGAGAATCTAGAAGCTTAGATTGAGCTCCTAAAAGGTTTACTTGAGAAAGAAAAGAAGGGATCAAAATTTGAAAATAGTTCAAAGATCTTGGATGAAATTCTCAGTAGTCAGAGGTCACCAAATAACAAGACTAGTTTGGGATATACCCAAGACTCAACTTCTACATCACAAGGATCTATCAAAAGACCAATCAGTTATGAAGATTCTCTTAAAATCCCCTTAATAAGAGAAGATAATAAGGCAAGGATGATTCCATTGGAGATCGTCCCAAATAAACATAAATCAACATACCCTACTAAAGAAAAATACGACAAGAAGAATACAATCACCATAAGAAATCCCTCTAACAGATATCAATATATATTCCCTAGATATTGTTATTCCTGCAATAATTTTGGAGACAAAGCAATACATTGTAAAGCCTATAGAAGGCAAAATCCAAAAAATGTCCAAAGAAGTCATAAGTTCAATACAGATAAAATAAACTAAAATTTGTTCTCTCCATTACGATATTACAATATGGAATGCCTCAAATGTAATAACTATGGACATGAATCTAGTGAATGTATATTTTCAAAGTATGTCAAAGAGATAAATATTGCCAACAATAAAAAAGTATGGAAGAAAAAGCAAGTAGAGAAAACAGAGTGTAAAGTAGCCATGTATGCCAAAAACAAAGGATTTCAGTGGTATATAGACAGTGGATTTTCTAAACACATGACTGGACATCAAAGAAAATTTCTCAAGTTAACGAAGAAAGAAAAAGGAAAAGTCACCTTTGGAAATAATGTGTCAGCCAAGATACTTGGAAAAGGCACTATTAGCCTAGGGAATAACAAGGCCAAAGTAGAAAATGTACTTTTAGTAGAAAATATTAAGCCTAATCTCCTAAGTTTAAGTCAAACATGTGATGAAGGTCACATACTTACCTTTGATTCTCATAAATGTGAGATAAGAAGGGAATATACAAGGAATCTAGTGACAGTTGCACCAAGAACATCCAACAATGTGTACATCCTTGACATGGAAGGAGAAGAAAAATGTTATTTAGGTCAAGAAGATGAAAGTTGGCTATGGGATAGAAGGTTGGGAAATATAAGCTTTGAAAACTTAATCAAATCCAATAATAATGAGGCAGTAAGGGATCTTCCAAAGGTTATAAAGCCTTCAAATCCTATGTGTAAACATTGTCAAATAGGGAAGAAGACAAAAGTTAGTTTCATAACAAAAGAACATTCCATAACAAAACCATTAGAACTTATTCACACAGATATATGTGGACCTAACAGAACTAAAAGTATTTATGGTGAACATTATTTTATATTGATCATTGTTGATTAGACAAGAATAACCTGGGTATACTTTCTAAAAGAACAATCATAAGCCTTTGAGAAGTTTAAAACATACAAAGTCCTTGTAGAGAATGAAACTAATATCAAAATTAAATGTTTGAGATCATACAATGCAGGATAATTCACCTCTAAAGAGTTCATTCAATTCTGTGAAAATCATGGCATCAAAAGACAATTTTCAGCTCCCAGGACTCCTCAACAGAATGAAGTGGTGGAAAGAAAAAATAGAATAGTTCAAGAAGCTACAAGAACCATGTTAAATGAATCCAAGCTTACAGAGAAATTCCAGAGAGATGCAATATACACATCAATGCACATACTTAATCGAGCTCAATTGAGATCCAACCATGATAAAGCTCCTTATGAACTATGGTTTGGCAGGCCAACATCTAAAACACTTTAGAATTTTTGGAAGTAAATGTTACATTAAGAACGATGAGGATAATATAGGAAAATTTGACCCAAGATCAGATGAAGGCATATTTATAGGATATTAACCTAACAAAAAGGTTTATAAATGTTATAACCTAATACTACATAAAATGGTGGAAAGTGCTAATGTAAAGATAGATTATCTAAAGTTGAGACAAGTCATAACCCATAACATATCAGCATATGATGATAAAAGTGATGGAAAATATCATAATGAAGAAGTTGATCAAGAACCTCAAGAAAATCAACCCCGCACCGATGATGAAGATGACGAAGAAACACCCTTTACAAAATCCCCATCAAAAAGGCTTCAGAAGAATCATCCTGAAAGTCATATTATTGCAGATAAAAATGAAGGAGTCGAAACAAGAAGGAAACTCACATTTGACTCAGAAAAATAAATGTTATCCATGATAGAACCTAAATCATTTAAAGAAGCCAACAAAAGTAAATATTGGATAAAATAAATGGATGAATAACTAGACCAAATAGATAAGAACTAGACTTGGGAACTAGTTCCAATACCCAAGGAAAAGAATGTGGTAGGAACCAAGTGGATCTTCAAGAACAAACTAAATGAAAATGGGGATATTATAAATAACAAAGACAGATTAGTTTGCAAAGGATATTCCCAACTAGAAGGTATTAATTTTGAAAATATTTTTTCTCCAGTAGCAAGACTTGAGGCCATCAGAATGTTCTTGGCATTTGCATGCTTTAGAAATTACAAAATCTATTAGATGGATGTAAAATCAACATTCCTCAATGGAACACTAGAATAAGAATTATATGTTGAGAAACCAAAAGGATTCATGTTAACAGAAAATAAGGACTATGTGTGCAAGCTAAAAAAGGACTTGTATGGTCTTAAACAAGGCCCCAAAGCATGGTTCTGAAGGCTTGATTAGTACCTGCAAAACTAGGGATATAAGAGAGGGACTATTGACATCAACTTATAAATCAAAATTGAGGATCAAAACATGATTATTATGGTGGTATATGTAGATGAAATCATATTTGGAAGTAATCTTACTATACTAAGAAGAATGTTTGCAACCAAAATGCAAGAAGAATTTGAAATGTCTATGTTGGGAGAACTATCCTTCTTCTTAGATTTACAAGTAACTCAAATAGAAAAAGGAATATCTATTTCCCAAGACATATATATCAAGGAAATTCTAAAGAAATTCCAAATGGAATTTAGTAAACCTATGAGTACGCCCATGGTCATTGGATGTAAACTAAGCCTAGAAGATGACTCACCAAAAGTGGACCAAATGATGTACAAATCAATGGTTGGAAGTCTTCTCTATTCAACAACAACAAGACCTGACATCATGCAGGTTGTACGAATCGTGTGGAGATTTCAATCCGCACCTAAAAAAACTCACTTCAAAGTAGTAAAGATAATATTCAGATATCTTAAAGGCACCTTAGAACTTGTATTATGGTATACAAAAGATAAAAACTTCAATCTAACTTCATACACTGATGTAGATTGGGCCGATAGTATAAATGATAGGAAAAGCACCAGTGCAGAAGCATTTTTTTTAGGAAAATGTCTGGTAGCATGGCTAAGTAAGAAACAAACATCCACATCACTATCCACAGCAGAGGAAGAGTGCATTGTTGTTTGATCCTGCTGCACACAAGTTCTTTAGATGAAGCAAACATTAGAAGATTTACAAATAAGATATGATGATCCCATTACTATTAATTGTGATAACACTAATGCCATAAGTATCTCTAAAAATATAGTAATTCATTCTAAAACAAAACACATCCAAATCAAATACCATTTCTTAAGATATCAGGTTAGTAAAAGAGTGGTTAAAATAGTGTATGTAGACACCAAAGAACAAATTGGAGAACCTTTTCCCATAAGTACCTTTGAAAATATTCAACAAAAATTGGGAGTAAATCACATACCTCACTAAAACCACAAAAGTCACATCAGAAGAAAAGGGGCACATGGTCAGGGGGAGAATTGCCACAGGGGGAGCAAAGAAAGATCCCCTCTTTCATTGTTTTCAAAGGGGGAGGAAATTGATAAGCAACATAAATAAAAATATTTCAAAGAAAATGTTTCCATCAATTCCAAAAGGGGATAATGTTGGACACAGTGGTATGATATTGTCATTAATGTCAACATGGTGCAGAAGAATCCAGTATAAACCTAAAGGTTAGAAGGAAGAATGCTAATAGAAGCTCAGAATATGACACATTTGAAATAACATAGGAGATATAGTTCTATGAGTAAAGAAATACTTTTGTAAAAAATCGATTTACAAGAACTATTCATTCTTAGTTTGGGACAATCCAGTATCGTTAGATCAAGGTAAAGTCACGAGTTGGGAAGGATTAAATATCAACCGTCATATTTGAAGCAGTAGCATTATGGATGGTTGGATCAAGTAGAGGATAAATAAATTCGTCACTTTGTCATTTTTGCGATTACTGGAGATAAGAAAGAATCCACAAAATCCTGAAGTTATAAAATAATTCCAACCATCGATCATGAAGGAGCTTCGGATGGTTTCCCAATTGTTAGACCAAGATTTGATCTAGAATTAAGTGTTGACCATCGATCTGGAATGGAAATGTTGAAACATCAGATCACATTAAAGGAAATAAGGTGGTCAACTCCAATGTTGACCACTCCAGTAAAAAGGATTCTAAAACATGTAAGTTTACCTGAAGGTCGAAGCCCCGAAGTTGTGAACTCCCATCAACCATCAGATTAGAGGAAGAGTAGGGAAATATTGTCAACTGCTGATCTGGAATGAATATTGAAACCATTATATTTCACAAAAAGGAATAAGGTGGTCAACTCTAGCATTGACCTACTCCAGTGATAATAAGCTCAAATAAACCAAGAAATCCCAAACTTCGAAGACCCATAGTTAACAAAAGTTGTCAATCAAGACAAGAAAAGACCTATAGTGATAGATCTATTCGACACTTCAAAAATTATCGAACAATGGTATTAAAGTTACAAAACTCTCGAAGCCACGAAGTACCAAAGCCACGAAGTGTAAATCCATGATCCAGGAGGGGGACATGTGGTAGAAGACAAATATGACACGTGGCCCAATCGGCCAATGACAAGTATCGAGGTATATTTGGCAGATTAGGTATATGAAAGTCACGAATCAAGGTGAGATGTAGGAGCCACTCAACTATTTACATGTCAAAAGTGACGTCAACAAGCCATGTCACTCTGGGACTACATCCTCTTGGGATATCCAACTTCTCCTACCAACTAAAATATTTTAAGCATTGAAGGTCAAAGTCACGAATTAACGTTCGACCATTGATCTAAGATCCTATGGAATATTTATTGATCATCCGATCAAGTACATTGGAACGATATAGTAAGTGTGAATCATTAAGTAACGCTAACCTTTGATGTAATTTGTGAGCATTCTATGCCATTGATCAAGCAGAGTGGAAGGATAGCATAAGCGAAAGTGTTAACCGAAAACAAGTAGTCATCACCATTCTATGACTTATTCGATAGGTAAAACTCTAAAAGGATTGCTATACTCCAGAGTCCTAGAGCCACAAATAGTCGAAGTCCCAGAGTGAATGATAACCATTCATCTCAACTCCTAATCAAGTCATGACCATTGATTTGTTTCAATCCTCTAGATAAGCCAGGATCATCCATCTAACGGGAGATTAAACATTGATCATCTAATCTACTAGTGAATATAGTATACACACTTTGGTGAAATGTACTCTGGGAGGATTGAATGAATGCAAAGACTGGAAGTACCGAAGGATGAAGCACCAGAGAACCTAGTTCCAACACTGATAATGTGATAAGGTAAAGAAACTAAAGGGGATAGAAGTAAATAATCCCTCGGATGTTTGAATATGGTCCCACACAGAAGAATAGGGTGGAAGAATAAAGCGGTAATAAAACAATGCCTGGAATGGATAAGCTCGTGGTTTCGATCTCATGGTCACATGAATTTTGGTTGAAGGGAGAGCCTATTGATTAAAATTCGAATTCACAACAATTCAAGATTTGTGACTACTAAACCAATACACAGTCATGATTAAAGAAGAGTGAAATCATAGGCATTATGAGTAAATAATAATAAGGAAAAATGATATTATTTAAAGTTTAATATTATCATTTAAATGAAGAGGTGCAATGGTTAAAAGTTCAAATAAAGGGACACAATGCTTCAAATATCACACAAGTTGGAAGAATATACAAACAAGAAATAATGGTGAGAAGAAAGTGTCTCTACAACCCATATTAGAAGATCAAAAGCATAAGCATAGTCCAAGAAGGAAAGCTGAAGATACTTATGTAGTGAGGGTGGAAGGGAGGAGAAAGGAAGGATTCATATCCTTTACTAAGTAAAGTGTGAAGAAAAAGGATTTGGTGCTTCCTAGGGTTGATTCCCTAAATACAAGGGAGTTGGTGCTTCCTAGGGTTGCTTCCCTAAAGACAATGGAATTAGTGCTTCCTAGGATTGGTTCCCTAAAAACAAGGGAGTTGGTGCTTCCTAGGGTTGGTTCCTTAAAACAAGGGAGTTGGTGCTTCCTAGGGTTGGTGCCATGTAGAAGGGGATTTTTGTCTCCAAGAGTCAATGCTCTAAAGAGGATTGGTGTCCTTCACAAACACAATATTATTATATATAAAATTTGTAATTCTTGTTGAATTATACTTATATAATTGATTGTTTAAATACGAAGTCCATTGTTGATCAATAATGATGATAATTAGAATAAAATATTAATTACTAATTGTTTAAA
>JASDQU010010649.1:69212-100646 GCA_032191745.1 Picea mariana | reverse complement strand
AGCACCATTGTTTAATGGAAGTGGTTATTCTTTCTATAAAATAAGAATGAAAATATACCTATTGGATCTTGGTTTTGATGTTTGGCAATCTATAGTAGATGGTTACACTGCACCAGTTTCTCCACCCATAGATACTGGAGGAAAGAAGATTTGCAATGACAACTCAAGAGAAGTCAATGATATTCTAGGAGGATTAACAAATCCTATATTTGTGAAGGCAATGCATTGTAATTCATCTAAAGATATCTGGAAAAACTAGAGGTTATATATGAAGGAGATAACAAAGTCAAGGAAGCCAAACTACAAATCTACTGAGCTTATTTTGAAAATTTGAAAATGAAAGAAGAAGTGAACATTGTCGAATACATTCATAGGGTAGATGAGGTAGTTAACTCAATCAGAGAAGCAGGACAAGAACTTTCAGACAAACCTATTGTACAAAAGATCTTAAGGTCATTTTCTATGAGGTATAATGCCAAAATTTCCACAATTGAAGATAGACCAGAACTTGAAAAACTCACAGTAGATCATCTCCATGGAATTTTTACAACATATGAGATGAGAATAGGGAATGCAAGACCATCAAAAGAAGAAACAACATTTAATTGATCTAAGGCAAAGAAGAAATAGGAACATATGTCTAATGAACATCAATCAAACATATCATATGTAGAAGAGGCCAACTTTATAAATAAACTCCAAAAAGGATTTGGAAAATATAAAGGAAAGTTACCCTTCAAATGTTTCAACTATGGAGGAATCAGACACTTTTCTAACAAATTTCCCTATCCCAAGAAGGAAGATAATGATGATGAATAATCCCACAACTAGAAAAACTAATACAAGAATAAATTTTATAAGAAAAAGAAAAAAATCTACTCCAAAGAAGACATCAGCTCTTCATACATGAGTGAAGATGAAGATTCAGAGATTCTATTTATGGGAATGAACACTCAAAATAATAATATGGATAATGAATAAAAACATGTAAGTGAAGGTGAAGTATATCTATAAGCTTAATTGATTAGTTCTCTCGAGGAACTAAGAATGTATAAAAGGAAGAACAAGCTACTTAGGAAACAACTTCAATAATTTTAAGAATCACATCAATTAGGAGAAATAGATGCATCAAGAACCATCAAAGAATCAGAGTAGATCATCAGTGATTTGAAGTCCCAGCTCTTGGAAGCTAAAAGAATTGAAGAATCCATTTTAAAACAACTCAATGATAGAGACCAAGTATGTGAGAAGCTAAAAGCTTAGATTGAGCTCCTAAAAGGTGAACTTGAGAAAGAAAAGAAGGGATCAAAATTTGAAAATAGTTCAAAGATCTTGGATGAAATTCTCAGTAGTCAGAGGTCACCAAATAACAAGACTGGCTTGGGATATACCCAAGACTCAACTTATACATCACAAGGATCTGTCAAAAGACCAATCAGTTATGAATATTCTCTCAAAATCCCCTTAATAATAAAAGATAATAAGGCAAGGATGATTCCATTGGATATCGTCCCAAATAAACATAAATCAACATACCCTACTAAAGAAAAATACGACAAGAAGAATACAATCACCATAAGAAAACCCTCTAATAGATATCAATATATATTCCTTGGATATTTTTATTCCTGCAATAATTTTGGACACAAAGCAGTACATTGTAAAGCCTATAGAAGGCACAATCCAAAAAATGTCCAAAGAAGTCATAAGTTCAATACAGATAAAAGAAACTATAATTCATTCTCTCCATTACAAGATTACAATATGGAATGCCTCAAATGCAATAACTATGTACATGAAGCTAGTGAATGTATATTTTCAAAGTATGTCAAAGAGATAAATATTCCCAACAATAAAAAAGTATGGAAGAAAAAGCAAGTAGAGAAAACAGAGTGTAAAGTAGCCATGTATGCCAAAAACAAAGGATTTCAGTGGTATATAGATAGTGGATGTTCTAAAAAAATGACTGGACATCAAAGCAAATTTCTCAAGTTAACAAAGAAAGAAAAAGGAAAAGTCACCTTTGGAAATAATGTGTCAGCCAAGATACTTGGAAAAGGCACTATTAGCCTAGGGAATAATAAGGCTAAAGTAAAAAATGTACTTTTAGTATAAAATATTAAGCCTAATATCCTAAGTGTAATTCAAACATGTGATCAAGGTTACATACTTACCTTTGATTCTCATAAATGTGAGATAAGAAGAGAATATACAGGGAATCTAGTGGCATTCGCACCAAGAACATCCAACAATGTGTACATCCTTAACATGGAAGGAGAAGAAAAATGTTGTTTAGGTCAAGAAGATGAAAGTTGGCTATGGGATAGAAGGTTGGGAAATATAATCTTTGAAAACTTAATCAAATCCAATAATAATGAGGCAGTAAGGGATCTTCCAAAGGTTATAAAGCCTTCAAATCCTATGTGTAAACATTGTCAAATAGGGAAGAAGACAAAAATTAGTTTCCTAACGAAAGAACATTCCACAACAAAACCATTAGAACTTATTCATATATATATATATGTGGACCTACCAGAACTAAAAGTATTTATAGTGAACATTATTTTATATTGATCATTGTTGATTACACAAGAATAACTTGGGTATACTTTCTAAAAGAAAAATCAGAAGCCTTTGAGAAGTTTAAAACATACAAAGTCCTTGTAGAGAATGAAACTGATCTCAAAATTAAATGTTTGAGAGCATACAATGTAGGAGAATTCACCTCTAAAGAGTTCATTCAATTCTGTGAAAATCATGGCATCAAAAGACAATTTTCATCTCCCAGGACTCCTCAACAGAATGGAGTGGTGGAAAGAAAAAACAGAATAGTTCAAGAAGCTACAAGAACCATGTTAAATGAATCCAATCTTACAGAGAAATTCTAGAGAGATGCAATATACACATCAATGCACATATTTAATCGAGCTCAATTGAGATCCAACCATGACAAAGCTCATTATGAACTATGGTTTGGAAGTAAATGTTACATTAAGAATGATGAGGATAATATAGGGAAATTTGACCCAAGATCATATGAAGGAATATTTATAGGATATTAACCTAACAAAAAGTTTTATAGATGTTATAACCTAATACTACATAAAATGGTGGAAAGTGCTAATGTAAAGATAGATGATCTAAAGTTGAGACAAGTCATAACCCATAACATATCAACATATGATGATAAAAGTGATGGAAAATATCATAATGAAGAAGTTGATCAAGAACCTCAAGAAAATCAACCCCGCACTGATGATGAAAATGATGAAGAAACACCCTTTACAAAATCCCCATCAAAAAGGGTTAAAAAGAATCATCATGAAAGGCATATTATTGTAGATAAAAATGCAGGAGTCGAAACAAGAAGGAAACTCACATTTGACTCAGAAAAATAAATGTTATCCATGATAGAACCTAAATCATTTAAAGAAGCCAACAAAAGTAAATATTGGATAAAATAAATGGATGAATAACTAGACCAAATAGATAAGAACTAGACTTGGGAACTAGTTCCAATACCCAAGGAAAAGAATGTGGTAGGAACCAAGTGGATCTTCAAGAACAAACTAAATGAAAATGGGGATATTATAAATAACAAAGACATATTAGTTTGCAAAGGATATTCCCAACTGGAAGGTATTGATTTTGAAGAGAATTTTGCTCCAGTAGAAAGACTTGAGGCCATCAGAATGTTCTTGGCATTTGCATGCTTCAGAAATTATAAAATCTATCAGATGGATGTCAAATAAACATTCCTCAATGGAACACTAGAATAAGAAGTATATGTTGAGAAACCAAAAGGATTCATGTTAACAGAAAATCAAGACTATGTGTGCAAGCTAAAAAAGGACTTGTATGGTCTTAAACAAGCCCCCAAAGCATGGTTCTCAAGGCTTGATCAGTACCTGCAAAAACAAGGATATAAGAGAGGGACTATTGACATCAACTTATACACCAGAATTGAGGATCAAAACATGATTATTGTGGTGGTATATGTAGATGAAATCATATTTGGAAGTAATCTTACTATACTAAGAAGAACGTTTCCAACCAAAATGCAAGAATAATTTGAAATGTCTATGTTGGGAGAATTGTCCTTCTTCCTAGGTTTACAAGTAACTCAAACAGAAAAAGGAATATCCATTTCCCACGACAAATATATCAAGGAAATTATAAAGAAATTCCAAATGGAATATAGTAAACCTATGAGTACTCCCATGGTCACTGGATGTAAACTAAGCCTAGAAGATGACTCACCAAAAGTGGACCAAATGATGTACAGATCAATGGTTGGAAGTCTGCTCTATTCAACAACAACAATACCTAACATCATGCAGGTTGTAGGAATCGTGGGGAGATTTCAATACACACCTAAGAAAACTCACTTAAAAGTAGTAAATATAATATTCAGATATCTTAAAGGCACCTTAGAACTTGGATTATGGTATCCAAAAGATAAAAACTTCAATCTAACTTCATACACTAATGCAGATTGGGCCTGTAGTATAAATGATAGGAAAAGCACCAGTGGAGGAGCATTTTCTTTAGGAAAATGTTTGGTAGCATGGCTAAGTAAGAAAAAAACATCCACATCACTATCCACAGCAAAGGAAGAGTGCATTATTGTTGCATCTTGCTGCACACAAGTTATTTATATGAAGCAAACATTAGAAAATTTACAAATAAGGTATGATGATCCCATTACTATTAATTGTGATAACACTAATGCCATAAATATCTCTAAAAATATAGTAATGCATTCTAAAACCAAACACATCCAAATCAAATACCGTTTCTTAAGATATCAGGTTAGTAAAAGAGTGGTTAAAATAGTGTGTGTAGACACCAAAGAACAAATTGGAGACATATTCACAAAACATTTTCCCATAAGTACCTTTGAAAATATTCAAAAAAAATTGGGAGTAATTCACATACCTCACTAAAACCACAAAAGTCACATCAGAAGAAAAGGGGCACATGGTTGGGGAGAATTGCCACAGGGGGGGGGAAAGAAAGATCCCCTCTTTCATTGTTTTCAAAGGGGGAGGAAATTGATAAGCAACATAAATAAAAATATTTCAAAGAAAATGTTTCCATCAATTCCAAAAGGGGATAATGTTGGACACAGTGGTATGATATTGTCATTAATGTCAACAGGGTGCAGAAGAATCTAGTATAAACCTAAAGGTTAGAAAGAAGACTGCTAATAGAAGCTCAAAAGATGACACATTTGAAATAACATAGGAGATCTATGAGTAAAGAAATACTTTTGTAAATAATCGATTTGCAGGAACCGTTCATTGTTAGTTTGGGACAATCTAGTATCGTTAGATCAAGGTAAAGTCACATATTGTGAAGGATTAAATCTCAACCGTCAGATTTGAAGCAGTAGCATTATGGACGGTTGGATCAAGTAGAGGATAAATAAATTCAGCACTTCTCCACTTCAGCGATTACTGCAGATAAGAAAGAATCCACAAAATCCTAAAGTTATAAAATAATTCCAATCGTCGATCATGAAGGAGCTTCGAATGGTTTCCCAATTCTTAGATCAAGATTTGATCTAGAATTAAGCGTTGACCGTCGATTTGGAATGGAAATGTTGAAACATCAGATCACATTAAAGGAAATAAGGTGGTCAACTCTGACGCTGACCACTCCAGTAAAAAGGATTCTAAAACATGTAAGTTTACCTGAAGGTTGAAGCACCGAAGTTGTGAACTCCCATCGACCATCAGATTAGAGGAAGAGTAGGGAAATATTGTCAATTGTTGATCTGGAATGAATATTGAAACCATTAGATTTCACTAAAAGGAATAAGGTGGTGAAATCCAACATTGACCTACTCCAGTGATAATAAGCTCAAATAAACCAAGAAATCCCAAACTTCAGAGACCCATAGTTAACAAAAGTTGTCAATCAAGACAAGAAAAGATCTATAGTGATAGATCTATTCGACACTTCAAAAATTATCGAAGGATGGTATAAAAGTTACAAAACTCTCGAAGCCATGAAGTGTAAATCCATGATTTAGGAGCAGGACATGTGGCAGAAGACAAATATGACAAGTGGCCCAATCAACCAGTGACAAGTATCAAGGTATAGTTGGCACATTAGGTATATGAAAGTCACGAATAAAGGTGAGATGTGGCAGCCACTCAACTATTTACACGTCAACAGTGATGTCAACAAGCCACGTCACTCTGGGACTACATCCTCTTGGGATATCCAACTTCTCCTACCAACTAAAATATTTGAAGAGTTTAAGGTCAAAGTCATGAATTAACGTTCGACCATTGATCTAAGATCCTATGGAATATTTATTGATCGTCTGATCAAGTACATTGAAAGGATATAGTAAGTGTGAATCACTAAGTAATTCCACCCTTTGATGTAATTTGCGAGCGTTCTATACCGTTGATCAAGTAGAGTGGAAGGATAGTGTAAGCGGAAGTGTTAACCAAAAACAAGCAGTCATATCCATTCTATGACTTATTCGGTACGCAAAACTTTGAAAGGATTGCTATACTCCATAGTCCTAGAGCCATGAATAGTCGAAGTCCCAGAATGAACGATAACCATTCATCTCAACTCCTGATTAAGTCATGACCATTGATTTGTTTCAAGCCTCTGGATAAGCCAAGATCATCCATATAACGAGAGATTAAACATTGATCATCTGATCTACTAGTGAATATAGTATACACACTTCGATGAAATGTAATTTGGGAGGATTGAATGACTACAAAGGATGGAAGTACTGAAGGATGAAGTACCAAAGAACCTAGTTCCAACACTGATCACATGATAAGGTAAAGAAGATAAAGGGGATATAAGTAAATAATCCCTCGGACATCTAAATATGGTCCCACATAGAAGAATAGGGTGGAAGAATAAAGCGGTAATAAAACAATGCTTGGAATGGATAAGCTCGTGGTTTCGAGCTTACGATCACATGAATTTTGGTTGAAGGGAGAGCCTATTGATTAAGATTTGAATTCACAACAATTCGAGATTTGTAGACTAATGAACCAATACACAGTCATGATTAAAGAAGAGTGAAATCATAAGCATTATGAGTAAATAATAAAAAGGAAAAATGATATTATTTAAAGTTTAATATTCATTTAAATGAAGAGGTGCAATGGTTAAAAGTTAAAATAAAGGGACACAATGCTTCAAATATCACACAAGTTTGAAGAATATATAAACAAGAAATAATGGTGAGAAGAAAGTGTCTGTATAACCCATATTAGAAGATCAGAAGTAGAAGCATAGTCCAAGAAGGAAAGTTGAAGACACTTATGTAGTGAGGGTGGAAGGGAGGAGAACGGAAGGATTCATATCCTTTACTAAGTAAAGTGTGAAAACAAAGGATTTGGTGCTTCCTAGGGTTGATTCCCTAAATACAAGGGAGTTGGTGCTTCTTAGGGTTGGTTCCCTAAAGACAAGGGAATTGGTTCTTCCTAGGATTGGTTCCCTAAAAACAAGGGAGTTGATGCTTCCTAGGGTTGGTTCCCTAAAACAAGGGATTTGGTGCTTCCTATCGTTGGTGACATGAAGAAGGGGATTTGTGTCTCCAAGATTCAGTGCTTTAAACAGGATTGGTGTCCTTCAAAAAAACAATATTATTATTTATAAACTTTGTAATTCTTGTTGGAGTATACTTATATAATTGATTGTTTAAATATGAAGTCCATTTTTGATCAATAATGATGATAATTAGAATAAAATATTAATTACTAATTGTTTAAAAAGGTAATATTGATTCACCCCCCACCCCCCCCTCCTCAGTATTTCCAACATGATGTAAATTGTATGATGTTGACTCACAAGAATGGAACAATGGTAAGAGTTCCCAAAGAGTGCAAGAAATCAGTTTCTTTCAAAAAAAATGAGAACGAGTTGATGAGGAATTATCTTGATGCTATAATGGGAAATTATGCTATGTTTGATTTAGAGCAACTTAACATTCCAAAACAAAAAAAGGAAAATGATTTTCAAGTCTATTGGAGGTTGTCCTTTGGTGGTGCATGTTCTGAATCTCTCAATGGAGCAAGAATAATTTTCAAGAGTCCTAAAGATGTCATACACCCACATGAAATTAGACTTGAATTTCCATGCACAAATAATGAGGTGGAATATGAAGCATTGATTCTAGTTATGATTGTTTCCATTCAAATGAAATTTGATAACTTAGTGATCATTGGTGATTTAGAGCTGATTATTAATCACATTAGAAATAAATATAAGGTTAAAAAGGAAAAGTTAAAATATTATGAAAAAAGAGTGTTAGAGCTCATGCATTCTTTCACTCTCTTTAATATATCTTTTATTCTCATATAAAAGAATCAGAGTGTTGATGCATTAGCAGTATCGACATCCCTTTTTAACACAAAGGATTGTCAAGGACAAGGTATTTATCATGTGAAGACTATTTTCCAACCATCAATTCCATACAATCAAGAATATTTAAATTTTTTTGAAAATTATGATCATGTTGTAAATTTTCTTATAGATGATGATCCCATAAATAAAGTTGTTCCAATAGACAATCAAAATTTACAAGGATAAGTCCATGAAGAGAATCATAAACTTTCTCCAAAGAATATATAAATTTGGAATCCCTCTGTATGAGAGATGAACAAATCAAAATTTCAAAACCATTAGAAGAGCCTTTTGTAATAAAGTTCCAAGAAACAAAAAAGATAAACATTGGTACTCTTGAATCAACAAAGTATATAAATTTGGGTACTAGCTACACCAAAGAAGAAATTGATTAGTATACCCATATTTTTAAAGATTTTCAAGATGTATTTGCATGGATTTATGATGATTTGAAAGAATATGATAAATCAATATTCCAACATAATATACCTCTTAAATAAGGATCTGTTGAAGGGTGAAAATGAACGCTCGCCAACTGGAAGAGTGGATCCAGTCCGGAGTTGTCTAAATAACCCAAGCCATTTGGGATGATCCACCCTGATGGGTGTAGCGGCTCCGTTGGCCGATCTAATTCCTAGGAAAACAAAAAGAAAAACTAACTAAAAACAACTAATCTAAATGAAAAACAATAATTAAAGCAAACTAAAAACGAATCTAAAATAAATATATACAATTTACCGTCTAATAGTATAATAATTTTATGAAATTAAATGTTCAACTATCAACAGAATTAGATCTTAATCAGAAATGTACAATATTTACAAATTACAGATTTTACATGAAAACCTGCTAAAATCATTTGTGAGCTATCCTGTGACAGCATAAACTGTTTTTTGATTTTATAATTTTATGAGAAAGAAATAAAACGGAGACTATCTAAGCTGAGCAATCGAAAATAATAATCTTAACTGAACTATATATCTATATCTATCTAAAACACTTAAATAACACTAATATACTAACTTGCAATAACGCTTTCCGATTTGTCCTGTGTAAAGGATCCAGTTCAGCTGTTCGATGGGAGGAAACCCACACCAGATTCTCTGCAAGCTTCTTGTAAACAGGAAGTAGCAGTGCTCTTTTGAACATCAATAACAGAACAAACAAGACATAAAATTGACAACAATCTTATGATTTACAAATCATCGCATTTAGATAAACCTGTGTGCAAAGATTTGTATAAAATGATTCATTTAACGAAGAAGGTAAACCTTTAATTCCTTAAAGTGAAACGAAGTAATTGTTGTACTTTAAAATAAGAGATATCAGATATGGACAACATATAAACCAAATCACATCAACCTGCAATGAATCATGATAACTAAAGTAGTCGATAATTGATTGCAAACTGATATCAATAAAACTTGAAAAAAAGTTTGATATATTGAAAGCTAAAGCTGTTACAAGACATCATCTTTCATTCCAGTCTGTATCATAAATCCATAGTCTGGTTCTCCCAACAGTGATGATGCTGGGTCAATTACAAGAAAATAACAAGTATTTAAAGACCACAGGGTAAAACATCCCTGTGGGATTTATCAAAAACAGTTTACAAAAAATCTGGAGATAATCTCCCAAGTCTTTATTGTTGACTAAAGCTAACAACCTATAACAAAACTATATCACAAAAGTATCTCCTAAACTGCCATAGCATATCCCATTGGTGATTGAAATTCGTATGCACCTGAAAGTGGACAAGAATAGACAAGTTTAGATGATATTTTATTTGTAAAAATAACAAAAATCTAAATTTTAAGACTAGCTACAGAATCTCACGATTCTGTAGCTGGTCTAATTTGAAAACATAATCGTTTAAATCTATCAAAACTAACAGAAATATATTCAAATCTTTAACTGCTAACAAAACGAATCATTTAAACCACAACTTCTATGCTAATCGATAGCAAATGAAATATTATTTGAATCTATTAAAATAGACCCTAAACGAATATCAAACAAATCTCTGATAAGAATTTAATATAGACATAATATGTCAATCCAACACTCAACATAATCGTTTAAATCCAAACTAACAGAGTCGTATCAAATCTAACTTTGAATCTAATCCAACTCATTCTAATTCAAGGCACGCAACATTGTTTGTGAATCGAGTCAAACAGGAATGAATCGAAACGATTTGGGGCCGACACAATCGTTTAGACAATTCGAAACCAATGAAATCATTTTCATGAATCAATGTCAATCGAAACGAACTATAATCAATCAAACAAATCATTCATAAATGAAATATTTTATGTCGACTCAGAAATTAACAAAATCGTTTTCAAATCCAAAAATAACAGAGTTGTTTTTTCGAATCAATAAATTGCATTGTATTTACAAACCAATCTCTGATATTGATGCATTGCATACGTAAAAGACAATGCTAATAGAAGGATACAAAATCGTCTCAGAATCAAACCATAAGAAATAAATTGGACCAACTCAGAGCCGTCATAATCCAAAAACAACAAAATTGCATCAATCCAAATCATAGTTGTGTCTACTGTTAGCAAATAAATCTCCCACGGGTCGGATGCAATCATAATCTAAAATGGAAACAAAACAGAATCATTCCTTAAATCTATTCGAACGGAACTAAATGAAAACAAACCAATCAATTACCCTAATTCAAACTGACTAAAAAACAATCAATCGTTTATACTAATCTGAGAATATTAACTAAATCGTAGCTATGTCCGAATTTAGCAAACCATACATGATTCATAACAAAATTATTTTGGTAAAATGAAAGTAACAGAATCATCTTGAATATATCAAAATGAACAGAGCTATTGAAAGCAAATCCAATCGGTTATATTAATTTGAACCAACAAAATCAATATGGAAATACATACCTGGGCAATCAGAAAACAACTCGGTCATGATAATTTTGAATTGACAAAGGATGTTGCTGCCTCGACATTTCTGAAAATAATTGAACCGATGGTCTTTTGTTTTTTCTCATTGGCTTGAAGCCTGTCTTTCTCTTTTGACAACATTGTAACTCATTCCTCTAATGACTTGATCTTTGATTGCAACAGGGTAACGTCGGTGTAATAACGTTCAAGCTAGGCATTACATTGAGCACACGAGGTTTGATCGGGCTTTTGTATCTCAGGCGAGGGCTCTTTCAAGTTACCAGGGGTTTGACTGTGAATCTTAATTCCCGGGTAGTTAGGATCGTTTTTGAGGCACGAAGGTAAGTTGGAGACATAGTCATAGGTTTCCATAGAGAATAGGCCATGAGAATAGGGATATTCCTCTGCTAGGAAACACTCAATATCGGAGTCTGATTCTTTTCTCAAGACTATTGGCTTTTGGTCAATGTTTTGCTTAGGCTTATTCCTTGCACATATGGATATCCACAGTGCGTTTTTCTTCCCCTTACTGTTGACACCAGTATCACCCTTACCTTTCTTCCTCACAGGCCTCTTGACGACCTTGGTATTGCCTTTGGTACCCGGGTCAGCCATGGTATCGGGTAGGTCAAGGTCGAGGCAATCCAAGGGTTTGACAGGGGGTAGAAGGATGGGAAGTGGTATGGCTGGTCCAACTAGAGTTTCGGCAACCACAACCTTGTCGACTTGAGCAGACTCAGTAGTGGAAAATCCATTCCTTGATAGGAAGGCTTGCCAACTATTACCTCTAAGGCTCAAATGGTGGACAATAATAAGTTTGATCAAGCCGTGATGGAAAAGGCTACTATCAACCTTCTCACACTTGAATCTTTTGGACATCTTGTACAGACTTCGTAAAAGATAATGAGGCATATTCAGAGGGTAGCCTATAAAATTCATCAACAACCGAAGGTGATACAAAAATACCAATCCATAACGACCTTCACAGGTCACAAATACTTAACAATTGCCAAAAGATTGTGCCACCTGGGTTTGAGGGTAGTGATAGGCATACCTCTATCACAGGAAACAATCTTTCGTGATGTGAATAGAAGCGACCATGGCACCTCGTCTACTTTGGAGTTTTTAAACCACCTTTCCCCTGTAGCTGGTAGTCCTGTAGCTGAGCTTATGAATTCCTCATTTAGCTCGAGCTGTATGTCTCCGACCTTATCCTGTAGTCATCGAAGGTAAGGGTGAATTTTTGGGAAGCCGAAAGGTTAAAACCCTCAAATCTCTGGATAAACAACAGCCAGCCACCATTTTCCAAATCCTTACGAGCATTGTCGAACAACAGGAGTGTTTGGCTACCATTTGGCTCTATGCACACCCCAGGTGCCATAGACGGGAATACATGGTGAGGAGGGTGAACGGGCAAGGGTTTGGACAGGGTATTCGCAGGATCGAAAAGCTCACAGGCTTACCTGAAAGCAACAGAGTTAACTTGGGATAGGGGGAAGGCATTAATGCCCGAGTGTGCGAGGGTGGTGGAGCTAGATCGGCCCATGCAAAACAGTCATTTCCCAATGTTCAACCGATGGCGCATATGGTGATTCAAATCACTATTGCATATGTTAAAACAATGCCACTCGGACAATTAATGACATCTATGGTAAGTCGACCCAAAATTTTGCATAAGCATAGCGTTTGCATAGTTTCAAAACCAAAACAGTGATTCGAAATCAACACCAAGGGTTCGATCATATCACATATGTGTTGTATGAAATGATTATACCAAGGGTCTAACCACGACGTCAATGTGTTTTCATGAAACCAAAGTGTCAAGGAAATCGATGAAAGATTATAGAACAACATACCACCAATGTATTAAGGACTCAATGATAGGCACTATAATATCATCACAATCTTAAAAAATGAAGACATATTAACAACAAAAGATGCCAAATGAGTAAAGGATCTTGGAGTCTTGCCAACTATATAACCATAATAAAATTGGAAACACAATGAACATATAGACAAGAGTGATCATAACAATCCAGTGATGTTTTTAATATGACTTCGAAATCAAAGTTTTCACGCTTGCAGTAGTGAAAACAAGAACAAAGGCAGGTGTGCAAATGCGTGAAATAATAGTGTTATTTTATTTAAAGATTGTGACAAAAATCAAGAGTTGTAAAACACTGGTGTAAGCAGCTTATAAGGATAGGATAAAAATGCGAATTGGCTGCCAACAATGGCGACACACTGGTAGAAGCAGTTATCTCTGCCAAAAGAACAAATTCAGAATATGATAGTGAGAAAAATTCTAACTCAAAAACAACAACTGGAAAATCATTTAAACATCATCATTAATCAAATATTCCAGCAGTGTTCAAAGGATGAAAACTGATAACAATCTTAAGACAAGAGAGCCATGATATTAAAGATAAAATCCCCAATACTATTGACAGAGCCACTGCTGCCAGCAGGCGTCCATAGCCTCGATAGGGTTTCCATTTAACCCACTCTGACATCCGTATCCTGCCAAGAAGTTCCAGATCAGAATAAAGGACATTTTAATGTCAAAAGGTTTCATATTTACGAATTTTCATATACCCGAAATTGCTTCACTACCAGCGGGCCTGTTCAGTACCCCGGTGAAGTTGTCTTGGCGTCATGCATGCATTTACCCGTTGCCAGTAGACCTGTTTAGCATCCCGGCGGGTTTACAAGAACGTCCCACAACTCTTCTATGTTTTAATTTTTTAAAGATGTATGATTGAGTGGGGTGACAATGAAAATTACTTTATTTTGACATATTTTTTTATTTTTTTTAAAGACCTTAATGGAATTTTTTTTTAGGACTGTCCTTCATTAAGATCCAGGGATGGTTTATTTACAGAACCAACTTTCTGAAGTAGGGAGACATCTTCTGAGTCATTCCCTTAAGGAACAGGGACAGCATAAAAAGATAATGGATGATCATGACAGGATTTACTCATAGATCAAAATCAGTTAACTTCTTTCAAACAACAGTTTTTTGTCAACACAGATGTAAATTTCAGAAGTATATAATTGATGTTTATACAATTTTTCAGTAGTCATTTTAGTGATAGAATTTTTTGTTTTCCTCATATGAACAGTTTAGCATGAAGGTGTGTGTTTTTCCAAAAAATAAAAACTGATAAGTACAAGGGGAAAAATCAAAATCAAAATAGAAAAAGAAAAGAAAAATAAAAGAAAAGTATTTACATAGTATACAAAGGGTTGTCATCAGGCGAAATATCTTTTCAGAGCTTGGCCATTTACCGGATAGGTGTCAGGCTGCCCCTCTAGATTCTGCAATCGGAAAGAGATGGGACCCAATTTCTCAACAATTAAAAATGGTCCAAGCCATAAGTTCTGAAATTTCGTGTGCTCTCCCTTTCCCTCATGCGGTTTGTCCCATTTCAAGACAAGGTCACCAAATTTGAAGTTCCTATCAGAGGCAGAGTTGGAATTGAACCAGCTTTTGACCACTATCTAATGTTGATCTAACTTACGTTTATCTTGAGCTCTTACCTCTTCTAGTTTCATTAAAGCATTAATTCGATTTTCCAAAGGGGGGCAATCTTCTTCTTGTATTTTCTGCGATAACTGTAGTGAGGGAAGAAGAATGTGTGGGGGCAGAATTGCTTCCCTGCCATAGACGAGAAAAAAGGGAGAGTTACCTACAACAGTTTTAGGTGTTACCCTATCAGCCCAGACAACAATTAACAGTGCATTATGCCAGTTTTTGTGATTCTCAGATACCGTTCTCTTGATGATTTTAATCAGATTCTTATTTGTTGATTATGTCAATCCATTTCCCTGAGGGTAGTAGCTAATAGAATACTTCAATTTAATTCCTTTTTCTAGAGTGAACTCGCTCATCTCAAGAGAAGAAAAATAAGAAGCGTTATCGAATACTAAACAGTCAGGGATACCAAAACGAGTAAAAATGTTTGAATTTAGGAAGGCAATTACCTGACTGGTATTGACAGTTCTTAATGCGGCAGCTTCAGACCACCTAGTGAAATAATCTATGGCTGTTATGATAAAATTATGCTGCTGCGAGGATGATGGATTGATTGGACCTATAATATCATGGCTCCACTGCTGAAAATGGGAGTCTACTGAGACGGGCTGCAAAGGAAAGGTTGGTTTCTGTATGTGCTCGGATGCCTTTTGACATATAACACACTTACAACACAAGGCATGGGCATCTCTAAAAAGTGTGGGCCAGTAATAACTGGATCTCAATACTTTATGGGAAGTGGTGTCACCACCAAAATTCCCACCATCTTCTCCTGCATGCAATTCTAGTAAGACTTTTTCTGCTTCGTCTTTCTCAAGACAACGCATTAGAACTCCATCAAAATTTTGACAAAACAGAATACCGTTAATCAACTGAAATGAGGTAGATTTTAATATTAACGCTCTTCTTTTAGTGGGATCCAGGCGACGAGGGGATGACCCATGTTCAAGATAGAATTTTATATCATCATACCACGGACTGACAGAGTTTTGTGCACAACAGATTGCATTTTGATTGTGTTGTCCTAGGTTTGACCTATCGTTTTCTTCTTGCTGTCCTACTGTTGAATCAGCAACTAACTTACATAACCCTTGGCCTCTCACTATCTGAGATGGGGTAATTTATATTTTATACTCTTGCAGGGAAGTAACCCAATTTGCCCTTTTTTCGCCTAACTCCTTCTGTACTAATAGATTCCTGACGGTTGGGTAAGGGACAATAATTTTCATCCTAGATTTCAAAAGATAAGACCAAAAGTGCTTGATTGCTTTAAAAACAGTGTAGGCTTGTTGATCTACCGTTGGCTAATTAAGTTCCGTGCCTTTGAAATCAGAGCTCATAACTTGGCAATGGGTACTTCATTGTTTTCAGGGTTCTTTTGAGTTAGGATGGCAGTGTAGGAACGGTCAGAAGCAAAAGTGTAGAGTGTGAAGTCTTGTGAAAAGTAGGGGCTCATGAGAGAAGGAGCATCTATTATGGCCTTTTTTATTGAATTAAAGGCTTGATTTTCTAAGGGTCCCCAATGATATTGTGCGTCTTTCTTAATTAAATTCTTTAAAGGTCTGACCATTTCGGAGAAACTGGGGATGAATCTCCTGACAAAGTTTATCTGGCCTAGGAAAGAATGCATAGACTTTTTGGAGGAGGGAGGAGGAAGTTTCGAGATGAGTTGTTTCCTTTTAGGGTCAATAATCATCCCTTTGCTTGACACAATGAATCCTAAGAGTTTACCTTGTTCTACTGCGAAAATAGATTTTTTAGGATTTAAGGAAATGTCGTATTTACGACATCACTGTAGAACGACTCTTAAATGAGCTAGATGATCATATTTGTTTTTGGAAAATACAGTAACATCATCTAAGTAAAATACAACAGACTGATTGATTAAGCCTTGGAAAGAAATGTCCATCGCTCTTTGGAAAGTGGCACTGCCATTAATCAGTCCAAAGGTCATTTTTCGATAAGCGTAGGTGCCCCATGGAGTGCGGAAGGTAGTTTTAAGTTGGTCTGGAGGAGACATCATGATGTAGGAGCATCACCAGCACATCAAGCGAGCCAGTGCGGAAGTAGAAGACAGTTGGATAAGCCAGCACTAAATTTTTTAAAACACTTTGGGATTTTTGTGCAAATCCTTAATGAAGTCATTTATGAAGGTGCGCACTTGTATATTGTAAATGGACCTTGAGAGGATATCTCTCGTCCTTTAGTAGATAGACGACATTTAAAATAGTTAATGCTGGTAGATAGGAATTTAATTCTAGATTAGACAATTTAGGAGCTGGAGGGAAAACGGATATAGACACCCTCATTATATCATTGTAAAATTAGCCTGAGCATAGGAGAAGAAGCAAAAGAGCAAGCAGAGAACTGTATGAAGAACACCCATGTACTGATATTGAATTAATAGAAGAAGATTGGTTCAAATTCATGGTTTGTGTTACTCTCTGTATATTGATGTTATGCTCATGAATGTTTGATTCCAGTCATACATTTTCTTTATATGCTGTGTATGTGATTTTATGTATGAACGAAAGTCTGAGAGGGTGAAAGGATGAGTTTCAATTGTTTCTCTAATTGAGCCAGAGAATTCCTGCAAGGAGTGCAGTCGAATTGTCCGCAAGGAGTGCGTTGACAGAAGGGTTCAAGTAGAGATAGCTTTTGTTCTCATTTCCTCGAGGGTGCAGTTGGGCACAGTGTCGTGCAAGGAGTGTGTAGGCTAAGTAAAGGTCTCAGGGTTTTGAACTTGAGTGAGGTGTTAAAAGAATGCTATTGCAAGATGTGTGCAGAGTCGAGGGACTTCAACACTCAGTCGAGGTTGAAGGGTTGCTGCAAGGAGTGCGTGCAAAGAGTTCTCTTTTTCTAAGAGACTTGAAGTCATGGAAAATCTCAGGAGGAGTAGGCCTTCGAATTCATTGAAGGATAAGCGCAGAGAAGCTGCTATTGAAAGTCCGAGGGAAGCGTCGCAGGTTTGCGAGCAGGTGAATGAGTCTCATGGGGATACACTTCTTCATTTCGTGGATTGCATAAGGAAGAATGAACGAACGAAACTTTCGAAGAGATTTCATGAATCATCGTGAGCCGGTGGATCTCAAGGAGGTGCAGGGAAGTTACAACGCAGGTGTGGGAAGTATTCAAGCTCAGGAGGGGTAGATTCGTTGATCCGTGCCATAGGAGTCGTTGGATCTACATGTGATAGTGTGTATCGGGCATTTGCGAGTCGAAGCTCCAAGTTGTTGCAATGAGAATTGCGATATCATGATCCGCGATATCCCGACGAGCCCAGAACCGTCCATCCATGGGGACGCTCGTCCGAAGATTCCAGGAAGTTGGGGTTCGAAGCATCTGAGATTTCAGAGGTAAGAAATTCTTGCAGCTTGAACCTGCGAAACATGAGATTCCGACGGGAGAGTGTGTGGGCCACAACGCGATTTAGTGGAGGACAAGTGGCATATCATATCGGGGATCCGGAAAAGGAAAGTCCCGAATCCATCGATATCAAGATTTGCGATCCTGCGAATTCTGAAATCTCGATAGAAGTGACAAGGATTTGAAGATACAGCTAACACGTACATCGGAGTTTCATTGCATCGGGTATCGGGAGTCGGAAAATCATAGTGCTTGATATCGCAAGTAGCGATACCCCGATAAGGAAAATCCCGACAAGGCAGAAATCCCGACAGGGGAAGATAAAGTCAGCGTTGACTGGCCATCAGGTCTCGGGGATTTGAGAGCCCAGTGATAGACAGTGAACTTGCGAAACCACGAGTTCCAATCCTCTGACAAGTAAAGAAAGGGGATCACGTGAAGAGATCTGTGGGAGAAGATTTCCTGATATGGAAATAGAAGGACCAGTTAGTGTTCTTCAAGCCAAGAAAAGAGAAGATCCTGTGTGTGCACGTGGACCTTTCGACCTGCGGGTGGTGAAGGGGATGAGTTGCCGTCAGTGTGGTATTAGAGCACAGAAAGACTCTTTTCTTTCTATAGCAGAGAAGGAAGGAAATTCTCCATGCCACCAAGGAGAGAAAGACAGACACCTGATCCAGAAGATAGGGAGGTGCGAAGAAGAGGCAGGCAAGTAACCAATCCAGAGATGGAGAGACAAATGCATGATCTCTGAGCTAGACTCAAGGACATGGAGACAACGAAAAGACGCACAGCTAGTGCAGGGGATCTTACTTATTCCGAGAGTGAGATAGAGGCTGAACGTGAGGAGGAAGTTGCAGCCAAAGATGCAGCCAATGAATGCCTAATTAAAGCTATTTCCAGGATGGGTGCAAAGGCGAAGATGGATATTCCATTTTACGAGGGAAATCTGGATGCGGAGGAGCTACTAGATTGGATTAGATCTCTGGACACCTACTTCGACTATGAAGAGGTCGAAGAGGATAAGAAAGTCAAGCATGTTGTTACGCACTTGAAGGGGCATGCAACATTGTGGTGGGATGAGCTACAAGCAAATAGACGTTGCAAAGGCAAGCAGAAGATCAAGAGTTGGGATCGAATGATTGCGAAGATGAAGGCAAAATTCATCCTGAGAGATTATCAAATTACTCTGTTAAGGAGGATGCATAACCTCAGACAGAAGCTGATGATAGTGAAAGAATACACTGAGGAATTCTACCAACTGAGCATCAGGGCAGGTCATCAGGAGAGCGATGATGAGAAGGTTGCTAGATATCTGAATGGTCTGAGATACGACATTTAGGATGAATTGAGCATGGTAACCATCCGAATGGTAGAGGATTCTTATCAGATGGCTCTGAAAGCTGAAGAGAATCTAAGCCGTAAGCAAGGTCAGCGAGGGCGAGGTAGAAGTCAGCCCAGAGGCAAGGCAGTTACCCAGGATAAATACCAGAAGCCCAAGGAGGAATGGAAGAAACCTCAGGGTAAAGTAGAGAGAGGTGGGACCTCACAGTGAGGACCATACGTTGAACAGAGAGGACAACATACAGAGCAGAGCAGCAGATATGCTGACAATAAAACTTTTCCTCGTACTAGAGGTAGAGGAAGAGGAAGAGGTGGAGTAATCACATGCTTCACGTGTGGAAAGAATGGGCACAAGTCTTACGAGTGTCCAGAGAAAAAGAAGGACATCGGAGAAGATCACATCATTGAAGCGAAAAAGCGGGATGTTTAGGCTGAAGACGCAGAAGGCAGAAGATCACTAATGATGCGAAAAGTCCTTTTGGCACCCGATAAGAGGTGGAAAGTTTAGTCCAAAGGACTAGACTTTTCAGGACTTCTTGCAAGACCAAGGACATGGTGTGCAAGGTCATTGTTGACAATGGTAGCACGGATAATCTCGTATCCATGGAGATGGTAGAAAAGCTGGAGCTGGTAGCATTTGTTCTCATTTCCTCGAGGGTGCAGTTGGGCACAATGCCATGCAAGGAGTGCGCAGGCCAAGTAAAGGTATCAGGGTTGCGAACCTGAGTGAGGTGTTAAAAGACTGTTGTTGCAAGGTGTGCACAGAGTCGAGGGACTTCAACACTTAGTCAAGGTTGAAGGGTTGCCACAAGGAGTGTGTGCAAAGAGTTCTCTTTTTCTAAGAGACTTGAAGTCGTGGAAAATCTCAAGAGGAGTAGGCCTTCGAATTCATTGAAGGATAAGCACAGAGAAGCTGCTATTGAAATTCCGAGGGAAGCATCAAAGGTTTGGGAGTAAGTGAACGAGTCTCGTGGGGAGACACTTCTTCATTTTGTGGATTGCATAAGGAAGAATGAATGGACGAAACATCCGAGGATATTTCGTGAATCACCGTGAGCCGGTGGATCTCGAAGAGGTGCAGGGATGTTACAGCACAGGTGTGTGAAGTATTCAAGCTCAGGAGGGGCAGAGCCATTGATCCGTGCCACAGGAGCCATTGGATCTACACGTGATATCGTGTATCGGGGATTCGCGAGTCGAAGCTCCAAGTTGTTGCAACGAGAATTGTGATATTGCGATCAGCGATACCCCAATGAGCCTGGAACCATCCATCCATGGGGACACATGTCCGAAGATTTTAGGAAGACGGGGTTCGAAGCATCGGAGATTTCGGAGGTAAGAAATTCTTGCAGCTTGAACTTGCGAAATGCGAGATTCCGACGGGAGAGTGTGTGGGCCACAACGGGAGTTAGTGGAGGACAGGTGGTGTATCACATCGGGGATCGGGAAAAGGAAAGTATTGAATCCATCGATATCAGGATTCGCGATCCCGCAAATTCTGAAATCTCGATAGAAGTGACAAGGAGTTGAAGAGACAGCTCACACTTACATCGAAGTTTCGTTGCATCGGGTATCGGGAGTCGGAAAATCATAGCGCTCGATATTGCGAGTAGCAATACCCTGATAAGGAAAATCCCGACAAGGTAGAAATCCCAACAGGGGAAGATAAAGTCAGCGTTGACTGGCCATCGGGTCTCGGGGATTTGAGAGCCCAGTGATAGACAGTGAACTTGTGAAACCGCAAGTTTTGATCCTCTAACAAGTAAAGAAAAGGGATCGCGTGAAGAGATCTATGGGAGAATATTTCCCGATAGGGAAATAGAAGGACCAGTTAGTGTTCTTCAGGCCAAGGAAAGAGAAGATCCTGTGTGTGCATGTGGACCTTCCGACCTGCAAGTGGTGAAGGGGCTGCATTGTCATCACATCAAGACTTGGTTGTACCCCGAGAAACCATCCAATAAGGATAGCCTCTCAAAACCAGATACCTATTGAAGGATATGTTCCATGGGTGGGACAAGGTAGTTGTCTTTATCAGACACTCTATTAAGGTTTCGAAAATCGACACAGAGTCGGATTTCCCCACTTTTCTTCCGGACAGGGACAAGGTTAGAAACCCATTGAGTGTGCCTAACTGGGAAAATTATCTTAGCATTTAGGATTTTATTCAATTCTTTTTTAACGGTCGGTTCGAGCTTAGGGTGCATTTTTCTTAATTTTTGTTGAAAGGGCAAGGTTTGGGGTTTCATGGGAATGACGTGTTGTATGATATTAGGGTCGAAAGTTTTAAGGTCATCATACGTCCATGCAAATACATCTTTGAATTCTTTAAACAATTTAACAAATGCATCTTTTTCTTGTTGATAACACCCCAACCCTAAATTAATGCACTGCGGATTGTCATCAGTTCCTAAGTTTACCTTTTCATACAATAACGAGGAACTATTGGTTTTACAGTTGACCAATTTTTTGAATTTGTCTTGAAGATCGTAAAAATTCTCTAATATAACTACAGATTTAGGGATCGAATTTACCATGTTTGATGAAGATTCAAGAGTTCTCGGATCTGGTATTACTGTGAAATCACGCAAATTGTCGTCATGAGTGCATTCGTCAATCACCGCACCTTGGAAGGTTTCTTCCATATGCAGGAAGCTAATGATCTGTTGATCGACGTCGAAGACCCTCCAGTTCGTTATGTTTTTGGGAACGGATGGCCTGAATAATAGTTCAACGGAGAGTGCATTTGGACACAAGTCCTCTACAGGAAAGAGTTTAGAATATACATTAGCTAATAGATGAGCTTCAGAATTATTCAATCTAGGAATATAATTTATATTGAAAGCAGAAAATTTATTCATTAAATTCCATACCTCGGATTGGTAGCTTTTAAGATGCAGAGACAGATAGTGGATAGAATCTCTTACCTGTCTAACCACGATTTCGAAATCGTCAAAGACAACCAAGTTTTGAATGTTCATATCTAAATATTTTCTGAGACCTTGCAGTAAAGCCTCGTATTCTGTTGTGTTATTAGTACATTCAAATTCTAACCTACATGCAATCAAGGTTTTGTTACCTGAGGGATCAATAATAACGCAGCTTGCACCTGCTCCTTCTTTGGACTTTGACCCGTCAAAATAAAGAGACCAAACTTGATTTTTATCGGGCGCATAAGACCATTGTGTAGAAGCTGTCGGCTGCACATATGCTACAATATCAGATTGTTGTTCTGGATTGGTGATAACTAAAGTCTCGGTAATGAAATTTCTGAAAAAGGTATCCATCCCTTGTATTTCGGGTGAATCATCAGAAGTTGTGAATGGCTCATTGGGATCATTCAAATCTGTGACCGTGAAATTTAGGTAACGTTCATGATTTACCTTGATATTGTTGGGCTTTTCGTTCTCTAGAAGCCACGGGTGAGACCAATCTATCATGAAATAGCCGTGTAGTTTCTCTGACCATTCCTTGCTTAAAAACAGACCATACACTTCTGGAATATCCACAACAATAATATCAATGACTTGATGAACTTTGGGGTTAGACGATAATCTTATAAGGACATTTCTTAATTCGCCTATGACTTTAACACTAGTTCGATCAAGCTGTATGATTTTTAAAGTGGATGGTTCAACTTCAGCGTGAATCTTTTGACACACTGACCATGGAATTACATTGGATGATGCTCCTGAGTCTACCATACAATTGTGCACGTTTCTATTAAAGATTTTAAAAGTTAACAAAAATGGAGGTACATTCCTGCAAGTACTAAGTGTGGAAGCTTGTGGCTTTTTACTCGCAGTTTCTAAAGCTAGTTTATCTACATTATTTACATTATTTACAGGAAGGCTTCCTTTATCATGAGGATCAGGATTGTTCTTAGTGGAAGTCTTCTGAGGAACTTTGTTATGAACAACCTTGTTTGAATTACCATTCTTGCCATTCTCTGCAATATTTTGTAACATTTTTTGTAGCAAAAATGGAAATTTTAATAACTCATAAACATAAATGTTAGCCCTTAACTTTTTAATATCTTCAACTAAATCATAATCTAAGTTTGGGTTTACATAACTCTTTTTAGTCTTAGTCGGTTTAGATTGCTTTGGGGGCAAAGTCGTAGTGTTTTCGAAAGAAGGTTTGTTTGTTGTCTTACTCCTAGTATTGTAGGGATGTACTGTCTGAAAGTTAGCCTGAAAAATACTATCCGAGAAGTGTCCAAAAATGTTCGGAGAAGATTGCTCTTCTTCTTGAACTGTCTCTTGTTCAACAACCTCCTCAGGAATATCAAGAGGCATCAAGTTATCCTGGGTTTCTAAGATGGTTTGAAGGGCAAATTGCAGACTTTCTAGATTAAGGCCCTCGGTAGTTGGATTGGGTCGGTTGGTGGGAAAAGGCTTCCTGAACAGGGGTTTGTAAGGTCTTTTGCTCGAAGAAGCTTCTTTGGCTGTCCTTTTCAAATCTATAACTTGATTTGACAGTTTTTGAACAACTTTAGTTAAGTTTTCTAAATCCGAGCTTTTAGGTTGTGCTTTGTTTTGAGAAGGTCTAGGGAGGATCTCAATCTTCTTTTTGGAAGATGAACTAGTTTCTGTTTCGTTGCTAGTAGTGTCTTTCAAGCTAAGGATGTCTTTTTCAATCTGGCTGGCTTCTTCGAAGGCCTCTAACAATGTGGCTTTCTTTGATCATTTTACCCAAATGGCTATACTTTGATGCAGGGCTTTAGTATAGTATGCTATGATAAGATTCTCGGTGGGCATTGAGTCCATAGAAATTCGGTTTTTTAGTGTTAAGAATCTTTGATTAAATTCTTTAATTTTCTCTTTTGGGTTCATTTTTAAGCTAGAAAGTTCCATAACTAGAACTTCTGGAGACTTATCGTCTCCGAACTTTTCCAGAAAGCAAGATTCAAACTTTTCCCAAGACACGATGGTATGGGGTTGCTAGGCAAAGTACCAGGTAGAGGCATTGCCCTCAAAAGTATAGGGGAACAACCTACAGACTACATCTTCATGCTTGACATTACGGAGTCTAATGGCTAACATAAAAATTTTAATGTGATCTTCTGCGATCTATTTAGAGTCAGGGTCAAACTTGGGATGCCACTTCTCCGGATGTTTGGGTAAGGGATGTTGAGTCCCAGGTATGACTACAACATCTTGGTCGAGCTAGGGTCTGGTAGGATTGTTCTAGTTGGCCATTGGTGTAGGCGGTGTGGAAGGCTGAGAAGGGGAACTGCCTTCGTCATAAGAGTCTTCTCTAGAAGAAGAAGGAGGTGATAGAGGTGGTGAGGGTGGTATTCCAAATCCTCTTGCAGCAGGAGTGAGGATTGGATCTGTAGGGTTTAAAGCAAGGTTAGTGCCTCCAAGTTTTTCTCTGATATAAGAGAAGTCTAAAGGTTGGTCCAAAGGTTGATTTGGTTGTCTCAGACGTGCAAAGGCACTATGTGTTCTTAAGAGAGATTGGCGGACAATCTCCTGTACGTCACCACCTGTAGGATTTGGGGTTACTGGTTCAACAGTGATCCGTAGATCGTCGTTTGATGTGGTTGTTGTTTGAGGGGGAATGTTGTCGTTTGAATGACTTCTTGTCACTATAGGTGAGCGGTTAGGTGGTGGAGGAGTCTTACGACCACCTCGTTCCATTAATAAATTTCATGCCCTCCTTCTAGCGCCATTTGTTGACAGGCGAAAATGAACGCTCGCCAACTAGAAGAGTGGATCCGGTCCAGGGTTGTCTAAATAACCCAAGCCATTTGGGATGATCCACCTTGATGGGTTTAGCGGCTCCGTTGGCTGATCTAAGTCCTAGGAAAATGAAAAGAAATACTAACTAAAAGAACTAATCTAAATGAAAAACAATAATTAAACCAAACTAAAAATGAATCTAAAATAAATATATACAATTTACTGTCTAATACTATAATAATTTTATGAAATTAAATGTTCAACTATCAACATAATTAGATCTTAATCACAAATGTACAATATTTACAAATTAAAGATTTTACATGAAAACTTGCTAAAATCATTTGTGAGCTGTCCTGTGACAGCATAAACTGTTTTTTGATTTTATAATTTTATGAGAAAGAAATAAAACGAAGACTATCTAAGATGAGCAATAAAAAATAATAATCCTAACTGAACTATATATCTATATCTATCTAAAACACTTAAATAACACTAATATACTAACCTGCAATAACGCTTTCCGATTTGTCCTTTGTAAAGGATCCAGTTCAGCTGTTCGATGGGAGGAAACCCACACCAAATTCTCTGCAAGCTTCTTGTAAACAAGAAGCAACAATGCTCTTTTGAACATCAATAATAGAACAAACAAGACATACAATTGACAACAATCTTATGATTTACAAATCATCGCATTTAGATAACCCTGTGTGCAAAGATTTGTATAAAATGATTCATTTAATGAAGAAGGTAAACCTTTAATTCCTTAGAGTGAAATGAAGTAATTGCTGTACTTTAAAATAAAAGATATCAGATATGGACAACATATAAACCAAATCACATCAACCTGCAATGAATCATGATAGTTAAAGTAGTTGATAATTGATTGCAAACTGATATGAATGAAACTTGAAATAAAAGTTTGATATATTGAAAGCTAAAGATGTTACAAGACATCATCTTTCATTCCAGTTTGTATCATAAATCCATAGTCTGGTTCTCCCAACAGTGATGATGATGGGTCAATTACAAAAAAATAACAAGTATTTAAAGACCACAGGGTAAAAAATCCCTGTGGGATTTATCAAAAACACTTTACAAAAAATCTAGGGATAATCTCCCAAGTCTCTATTGCTGACTAAAGATAACAACCTATAACAAAATTGTATCACAAAAGTATCTCCTAAACTGCCATAGCATATCCCATTGGTGATTGAAATTCATATGCACCTGAAAGTGGACAAGAATAGACAAGTTTAGATGATATTTTATTTGTAAAAATAAAAAAAATCTAAATTTTAAGACTAGCTACAAAATCTCACGATTCTGTAGCTAGTCTAATTTGAAAACAAAATCATTTAAATCTATCAAAACTAATAGAAATATATTCAAATCTTTAATTGCTAACAAAACGAATCATTTAAACCACAACTTCTATGCTAATCGATAGCAAATGAAATCTTGTTTGAATATATTAAAACAGACCCTAAACAAATATCAAACAAATCTCTGATAAGAATTTAATATAGACATAATATGTCAATCCAACACTCAATAAAATCGTTTAAATCCAAACTAACAGAGTCGTATCAAATCTAACTTTGAATCTAATCCAACTCATGCTAATTCAAGGCACGCAGCATTGTTCGCGAATCGAGTCAAACAGGAATGAATCGAAACGATTTGGGGCCGACACAATTGTTTAGACAATTCGAAACCAATGAAATCATTTTCATGAATCAATGCCAATCGACACGAACTGTAACCGATCAAACAAATCATTCATAAATGCAATATTTTATGTCGACTCAGAAATTAACAAAATCGTTTTCAAATCCAAAACTAATAGAGTTGTTTTTTCGAATCAATAAATTGCATTGTATTTACAAAACCAATCTCTGATATTGATGCATTGCATACGTAAAAGACCATGCTAATAGAAGCATACAAAATCGTCTTAGGATCAAACCATAAGAAATAAATTGTACCAACTCAGAGCCGTCATAATCCAAAAACAACAAAATCGTATCAATCCAAATCATAGCTGTGTCTTATTTTAGCAAATAAATCTCCCACAGGTCGGATGCAATCATAATCTAAAATGGAAACAAAACAGAATCATTCCTTAAATCTATTCGAACTGAACTAAACAAAAACAAACCAATCGATTACCCTAATTCAAACCGACTAAAAAACAATCAATCGTTTATACTAATCTGAGAATATTAACTAAATCGTAGCTGTGTCCGAATTTAGCAAACCATACATGATTCATAACGAAATTATTTTGGTAAAATGAAAGTAACAGAATCATCTTGAATCTATCAAAACGAACAGAGATATTGAAAGAAAATCCAATCGGTTATATTAATTCGAACCAACAAAATCAATATGGAAATACATACCTGGGTAATCAGAAAACAGCTCGGTCATGATAATTTTGAATTGACAAAGGTCGTTGCTACCTCGACGTTTCTGAAAACAATTGAACCGGTGGTCTTTTGTTTTTTCTCATTGGCTTGAAGTCTGTCTCTCTCTTTTGACAGCACTGTAACTCGTTCCTCTAACGACTTGATCTTTGATTGCAATAGGGGAACATCGGTGTAATAACGTTCAAGCCAGGCATTACATCGAGCACATGGGGTTTGATCGGGCTTTTGTATCTCAGGCGAGGGCTATTTCAAGTTACTAGGGGTTTGACTATGAAGCTTAATTCCCGGGTAGTTAGGATCGTTTTTGAGGCATGGAGGTAATTTGGAGATATAGTCATAGGTTTCCATAGAGCATAGGCCATGAGAATAGGGATATTCCTCGGCTAGGAAACACTCAATATTGGATTCCGAGTCCTCTCTCAAGACTATTGGCTTTTGGTCAACGTTTTGCTTAGGCTTATTCCTTGCACATCTAGATATCCACTGTGCATTTTTCTTCCCCTTATTCTTGACACCAGTATCACCCTTACCTTTCTTCCTCACAGGCTTCTTGACGGCCTTGGTATTGCCTTTGGTACCTGGGTCAGTCATGGTATCGGGTAGGTCGTGGTCAGGGCAATCCAAGGGTTTGACAGGGGGTAGAAGGATGGAAAGTGGTATGGCTGGTCCAACTAGAGTTTCGGCAACCACAACCTTGTCGACTTGAGAAGACTCGAGAGTGGCAAATCCATTCCTTGATAGGAAGGCTTGCCAACTATTACCACTGAGGCTCAAATGGTGGAGGATAATAAGTTTGATCAAGCCGTGATGTAAAAGGCTGCTATCAACCTTCTCATGCCTGAATCTTTTGGACATCTTGTACAGACTTCGTAAAAGATAATGAGGCATATTGAGAGGGTAGCCTATAAAATTCATCAACAACCGAAGGTGATACAGAAATACCAAGTCATAATGACCTTCGCAGGTCACAAAATGCTTAACAATTGCCAAAAGATTGTGCCACCTTGGTTTGAGGGTAGTGGTAGACATACCTCTATCATAGGAAACAATCTTTCGTGATGTGAATAGAAGTGACCATAGCACCTCATCTACTTTGGAGTTTTTAAACCACCTTTCCCCTGTAGCTGGTAGTCCTGTATCTGAGCTTATGAATTCCTCATTTAGCTCGAGCTGTATGTCTTCGAACTTGTTCCTGTAGCCATCGAAGGTAAGGGCGAATTGTTGGGAAACCGAAAGGTTAAAACCCTCAAATCTCTGGATAAACAACAACCAACCACCATTTTCCAAATCCTTACGAGCATTGTCGAACAACAGGAGTGTTTGGATACCATTTGGCTCTATGCGCACCACAGGTGCCATAGACGGGAATACATGGTGAGGAGGGTGAATGGGCGAGGGTTTGGACAGGGTATTCGCAGGATTGAAAATCTCACAAGCTTACCTGAAAACAATAGAGTTAACCCAGGATATGGGGAAGGAATTAATGCTCGAGTGTGCGAGGGTGGTGGAGCTAGATCGGCCCATGCAAAACAATCATTTCCCAATGTACAACTGACGGTGCATATGGTGATTCAAATCACTATTTCATATGTTAAAACAATGCCACTCGAACAATTAATGACATATATGGTAAGTCGACCCAAAAATTTGCATAAGCATAGCGTTTGCATAGTTTCAAAACCAAAACAATGATTCAAAATCAACACCAAGGGTTCGATCATATCACATATGTGTTGTATGAAATGATTATACCAAGGGTCTAACCACAACGTCAATGTGTTTTCATAAAACCAAAGTGTCAAGGAAATCAATGAAATATTATAGAACATCAAACCACCAATGTATTAAGGACTCAATGACAGTCACTATAATATCATCACAATCTTAAAAAATGAAGCCATATTAACAACAAAAGATGCCAAATGAGTAAAGGATCTTGGAATCTTGCCAACTGTATAACCATAATCAAATTGGAAACGCAATGAACATATAGACAAGAGTGATCATAACAATCCAGTGACATTTTTAATATGACTTCGAAATCAAAGTTTTCACGCTTGCAGTATTGAAAACAAGAACAAAGGCAGGTGTGCAAATGCGTGAAATAATAGTGTTATTTTATTTAAAGATTGAGAAAAAAATCAAGAGTTGCAAAACACTGGTGTAAGCAACTTATAAGGATAGGATAAAAATGTGAATTGGCTGCCAACAGGATCCAAACCATTCAAGCAAAAATTGAGAATAATAAATACCAAAATGAATCCTCTGGTAAAGATAGAAATTGAGAAATAAAAGAAAGCTAGAATAATTTTTCCTATTATACATTGAGATTGGATTTCAAATCCATTGGTGTTGAGGAAGAAGACTGGTGAGATCCGCATGTCCATTGATTTTAGTGATATTAATCTATTTAGCATAAATGATAATTACCCCTTTCCTAATATGGAAATTATCCTTTAGCAAGTTACATGGTTTGCATTAATGTCTATGCTAGATGGGTTTTTAGGTTATAACCAAGTCTTGGTAGCGAAAGAAGATAGACCAAAAACAATATCTGTAACACCATGGGGAACTTATGCTTATGTCAAAATTCCATTTGGATTAAAAAATGTAGGTTCCACATTCCAAAGAGAAATGGATCACACTTTCAAAGATTTCATCGAAACGTTCATGGATGACTACCAAGATGATTTAAAATTTTATTCAAAATCAAGAGAAATACATATCAAACATCTGAAAAATATTTTTGAAAGGTGTAGAATGTATGGTGTATCATTAAATCCAAAAACATGTTTGTTTGTTATAGAAAAATGAAAGTTGCTAGGACATATTGTAAGTAAAGGAGTGTATATTGACCTAGAAAGAATCAAAGCAATAAATGACCTTAATCCTCCAACATTAACAAAGGGAGTACAATCCTTCTTTGTGAAGATAATTTTTTTTTGAATATTTGTCCTCAATTATGCTTCCATTATCAAACCTATAAACAAGTTACTAAAGAAAGATCAAAAGTTTGAATGGACATCAGAAATTCAAAAGGATTTCACAAAAGTTAAACAAGCCATTACTACCACCCATGTTGTTGTTATCCTAGATTTAGATAAGGAATTTATATTGTATTTTTTTACCTCTTATGAAACCATTACTTCTATACTTACTAAGAAAAATCAGAAGCAAGAATAAATCCCAATTTCTTTCATGAGGAAAACACTTTAGGGTTATGAATTGAATTATTCAATCATTGAAAAACAAACACTTTCTCTAGTCAAAGAAATTGTTCATTTCAAGACATATATTTTTTCAACTCATGTTATTGATTTTGTTCCTCATTCACCAATCAAAATTCGTTTGAGTCAAAAACTTAGAGAAGGAATATGGGAAAACTGGCTGGAAAAACTTCAAGAATATGAATTAGAAATCAAACCTTTAAAAGTTGTCAAAGGACGAGGTTTGTGTAAATTCATGATAGGGATTGAAACTTTAAGCATTCCTCATCCCATTGGGTTTTATTTTATATCCCAAAGAACAAGTTTGGATAATTTTGAATGGTGTAAAGACATAATATTTTATTTACAAACTGGTTAGTTCCCCCCCAGAATGTCCTTAAAATAAAGAAGAATTTTGAAAATGAAAACAAATCATTGTGTTCTAGTATTCTGAGTATTATTTAGAAAAACATTTGATGGTGTATTGCTAATATGTTTGGATAATTCAAAATTAAATAATTGATTCGATGATTCCACAACAGGGTTTATGGAGGACAT
>JASDQU010010649.1:54727-69192 GCA_032191745.1 Picea mariana | reverse complement strand
AAAATGAAAACAAATCATTGTGTTCTAGTATTCTGAGTATTATTTAGAAAAACATTTGATGGTGTATTGCTAATATGTTTGGATAATTCAAAATTAAATAATTGATTCGATGATTCCACAACAGGGTTTATGGAGGACATTTCTCATCAGTTGTAACAACACACAAAATCATTTGAGTTAGTTTTTATTGGCCAACTATGTTCAAGAATTCTTATGAATTTGTTTGAAAATGCATCCCATGTCATATGTTCTTGGGAAAAATGGAAAGATTTGCAATGCCACTATATACTTCCATGCTAGATAAACCATTTTCTCACTAGGGTTTAGATGTTATTGGTCTGATAAATCCAAAATCTATTAAAGGCAATTCATATACTATCACAATCATTGACTATTTCACAAAATGGAAAGAAGCTATAGCTCTAAGAAATGTAGATTCGAATCAATTAATTCATTTCTTGAAAGAAAATATTATGTCTTGGTTTGGCATCCCAGAAAAATTTATAATAGAAAATTGATCGTTTTTTATCAGATCAAAATTAACAAGATTTTTTGGTGAATATGGAATCATCATGGGACAATCATCCAATTTTACCCTCAAGGAAATGGATTAGGAGAATCAACAAACAAGACATTGATTCAAATCATCAAGAAAACTATTGAAGCTAATAATAAGAATTGGCATAAAAAAAAATGCACTCTCGACAAGTCGTCTAACTCCAAAGGATAGTTCAGGGCATTCTATGTATACTCTGGTATATGGAAGGGATGTAATATTACCTTTTGACACTGAATTGAATTCCTTGACACTAATTTTAGATGGTTAAGAAAAATAAGGAAAATCACTGATATAGAAAGATATAATGAGATCCTGCAACTGGAAGAATAGAAAGAACACACATTATTGACAATAAATAAAAGGAAAGAATTGGTGAAGAAACATTTTGATAAAATCACAACGTCAAGGGATTTCCAAAAGGATCAATTGGTTTTATATTGGAACAAAGCAAAAGAAAAACCTTCATTCCATACAAAATTGAATCTCTTTGGATCAATCCATATCAAATTAAAAAATTAATTGGTTATAATTCACACTTGCTCAAAGACATGAAGGGAATAATTTAGTTGCTTCCTATTAATGGGAAACATCTCAAGAATTTTTTCTATTGATTCCTCCTTAGTCAAAAAACTTTGTGCATAGTCTTTCTTGTTACTCCTTGTATATATTACTAGTTTTGATTTTCTTAATGACTCCATTTGGCCCAATGGAATATGATTTTGGGTTCTCAGAGACCCATAGGGGGTCACTGTCCCATAGTTGGAGCTAGATGTTGATCTATATTCTTGATCAACTTGGTGTTTTCATCTAACCACCCATAGGATTTTCCTTATCCTTTATTATTGTTTATTTTCCTTTGTTTTATTTTCTCTCCTATTAAAACATTTTACAACACTTGGCCATTTTTTCAAACAATGTGAAGCAGGGGTAGAAAAAATCCTAAGTTGATAGGTCTATAGGTCCATCGGTCCATAGGTCCACATTCATGCATCATACATTTTTCACCTCTTACCTCCACGTCCTCCACAATACATGTTTCACCATTTTATACTTAGTAATTTTTTGAAAATGTGGATGAAGAGATACATATAATCCATCAACTCTATTGAGTCTCCAAGTCCGCAGGTCCAAAATCCCACATTCACCAAAATTCACTTGTCAATTTTCGTTCCCCAAATTTTACCATTTTCACCAAAGCAGATGTGGAGTTGCATATTTTCCATTAACCTTTTTCCTTGAGTCCCTAGGTTCGAAAGTCCACAGGTTTGCATTCTCCAAAAAACACCTTTTTGATCCGCAAAAACACCCATTTTCAATACTTAACCATATTTTCAATCACAAAGCATACCACCTTACCCTTTCTCATATTCGCATTCATAGGTCCGAAGGTTTGCAAGTCTGCATTTGCATGTTATACATTTTTTACTTTTAATTCCTCATTTTTAACTCTCATACTTAACATTTTCCACCCACCATGAAATCACACCACCACTTCCCATCAAATTTATTTTCCCCACCACATCAGTTTCCACTTGTATAAGCATAATACCATTTTAAATTCATGAAACATCGGTTAAAGCTCACAATAAATCCAAATCTCATGTAAGCCATAAATATTAAAAAAAATATTTATGATCGATTGAGTTATCAAGACAATACATGGTGAAATTAAATAAAATCAAATATGCCAAGCTATAAGTATTGATAGTAGCACCACCTTTTTGTCAAAATCAGAAAACAATGTCAAGTAATAAAAATGAACTGTATTGCAGGGATACATTGAACACACTAGGGCGTGAGAATCAAGAGTTTCAGTGGTCCATGGAATACAATTACTACAAATATCTTTCTTTGGCCGAGAAGAAAATGAACTTAATCTGGACCTCGGGAATAGAATTAGCAGGTTGTGCTCAAAAGTGACAGACTTCAAAAAGATTGTTAAATGGTGCATACACAACTTCATCTCTAAAGAAAGAATAATTCAATTGCAAGGTCATCAACCCATCTCTCTAGCTCCTTCAACATTCTCCAAAATGCTACAACTCCCTATGTCTACCATGTGATTCAAAAACAAAGAAGCTAATGAATATTTGAAGCAACATAAAGTAGGAATCTGGTTTCTAAGAAATTACTTGGAGGACCCAACCAATAACCTCGATACTTCCAAGATTGAGGTAACTTCATAAAATACCCATACAGATAATTTTCATGGTTTTCCACCTGCATTGTCAGTCTAGAATCTAATATGTTTAAATCAATAAATGTTGTATATTCCTTTCACTATGATTTGCATGAAAAATCCATTATTGATTAGGGTTAAATCTTATCTCAAGTGAAATTTCTTTCCAAATGAATAACCTAAAAAAGACTCAAAAGTTTTATATGACTTCTTACCTCATTTTCATCATTGCTTATGGCCATATGTTTGAATACTTTCCAAGGGAAAAACATGTTGATTTTAAGTTGGATCATGTTTATGCATGGTATTCAGTCATGTACAGGCATAAAGCTCAGTACATTTTTTACTCAGTTCATAAGAACTTCATTTCAGAATTCAAAAAATTGTTGTTTGGTCATAGTACATCGAGACTATCCCTGGAAGTAGCTACCTTTCTCTCTAGGAAATGTTATTATGAAATGTATGAGGAATTTACTGTTATTATATTGTTTGGTAGTGAGGAGAGGCCTTTCCTTTTACCATTATATGTATTAGATAAACTCTTTGTTGGAGAGATGTGTAGAAAATACAAGACTTGGGCCCACTTCTTCCATGATAAGAGGAAAAAGCAATTCATACCCCTACCATGGAAAATTGGGAAATTTACTGTGAAGTATATAACCCACCTTAATTAATTACAGGAAATCATGAATAGTTGGACTTGAAAGAAGCTAAATTTGTTGAGGGTTTTGACATAGACAACAAATTTACTGCACATATGGAATTAGTAGGGTACTCTTCACATTTCACTAAGATTGAACAATTTTAGTAGGGTGGCAGAGATAATTTAGATCTCCATGAAATGGTATCCCACCAAGTTTCAAATGAAACATGAGAAATAAACAACACCAATGAAGGACACATAAATCACAACAGGGAAGTGACAAATCAAAACCCTAATTTGACAACAACATCCCAAATAAGCACTCCATCGAGAACGAAGAATAAAACCAATGGAATGGAAACTAGAAACAATTCAATCAAAGGGTCAGACGATGGTGGAGATAAAGACCCACCAAGGGAAAATCTCAAAAAATCACATATTACATAAACTCATGTGAAAAAAAAAGAAATACACCATCATCAAGGTTAAGCATACCTAAAGTTCAGGAGAGTCCCCGTGCAATGGACATGGATGATGTCATTGAAGAACCTAGTTGGTATGCACAAATATTATTGGAAACAAGGGAAATTTATGATGCTATGATTACCCAAGATCTCGAAATATTTGAAAAGGAATTTGTTACTTTGCACCATGTGGTCTACAATTGTGAGACTAAGAAATTGTTACTTGAAAAAGTAAATACTAAGAATAAAAGGTCATCGGAAAGATGAAAATATTCAATTGACTTTGATGTAGAACCACCATCAAAAAGTTCTGACTTCCATGGAGCAACTTGAGAGGCCTTCAACCAATCAATTGATAACATGGAAAAGAAAATTCCCAATTGAAGAGGATAAAAGAGTTACAAGTTTCCTTGGTACAAAGATCATTATTTATTGAACCTTTGAGTTCAATCCAACCTGCACTTGTGTTATAGGATACCATGGAAAGAAGAAGAAATTACAAAGGCTCATCATGCTTATTGTAAGCTATAAGAAAATACGTTTGTGATTACATACAAAAGAGAATTGATATAATCCAAGAAATATGGGAGCTTGTCTAAAGTATTGCTAACTTTTCATCTAGAATATAGAATTTCAAAGAGTACTTGCAAAAGGGCTTCTAAAATGATAATGGATTTTTTAAGGAAGTTGTAAATACATTTTTAGCTAAGGTATCAAGCTTAAATGAAGCCCATGGGAAAGAACAAAAAATTCCTTTGTCTTACCAGATGAAGAAGATCAATGCATGATGGCTAAGAAGAATCAGATAATTAAAATAAATGATAAACAAAATTGATGTCTTCAGAAATAAAAACAATGATTTTTTTCTTAAACTTGTTGGTCTTACTAAAGAATTAAATTTTCCCAATTTTTTTATGGATACCATGATTCCATCAAAAGAATCTTTAATGGGACATCTTAATACATTGATATTTTCTTGGGAAAATGAATTTACCGAAACTATAGAGTTTTATGAAGATGAAGTTGAGAAATGGCTAGATTGGTACATCAACATGAATGACGAACTGGATGACACGTTGCATCAATCAGAGATGGATCCAAGGGAATTTTAAATAAAGTATTTGAAATTAAAACTAAGCATGAAATTATTGTGGCACCTTTAAGGGAATACATTAAGGAGTTGTTGAAAAGGTCATTAAACAAAATTACTGAACCGGAAAATCAATAAGCAATTACAACAATTATTCCACCTCAACCACAACATACACCTATAAATGAATCAACTGCAAGAAAGTAAAGGTTACGAGTACTTTCCATCACAGTGAGTCAATCGACAACCTTGCTCCCCTTTTTTTGTCTTTTTATTCTAAAATCATTTGTCACATTGCCCTTATTTCCCAGTATTCTACGAAAACTAGGCTGACCTTTGATTGATATTTCTCTCATATTTCAGTTCTTTTCATTTTATGTTCCGTGGGAGTCAATCCTTGTCCTCTTTGAAGGGCGAACACATACTTTTTCTTTAAATACATTTAATTTGTATTTAAAGACTTATATTATTTTCGAGACTCCGAGAGAACTACTAGGGATACAAAATTATTGTATTCTCAAAGAATTTGACTTGAAGGTTGAGTTCCCATATGTTTTATCCATCATAATCTTTTTTTTAATGAAATGATCATTTAAAGTTCTCTTACATATGTGGTCCATTTTTCTTGTTTCTTTACTGTGGATATAGTTTACTGTGTTGATAAGTGTTGTGATGGAAATGCCAACCTTTTATTTATCATACTTATTTGATTTATCCATGTTGTAATATATTCTATATATATGGTTTCTTTTGAAAGGTATTTGTTCCTTATCTTAGGTATCGTTTTGAATAAGAATGTTATCTTTTACAGAATAGGGTGCTTCTCATATTCTATTATAAGTTTATAATAAAAAGAGGATTACCACCTCTCTAAAAAAATAGGGGGATTCATATCTTCGTGAGGTTGACCTTAAGACCATTAAATAGTCTTTTATATCAACAAGTCTTCAAAAAAATCTAGCCATTCCAAAGTCTTTCGTGGTAAATATGTCTTCCACAAATCTTCCCTCTAAATTTTGCCAAAAAAATGAAATAATGAATACTGTTTTAATTTATAAACAAATACGTTTTGAAAAATGAAATTCCCTCTCTTTTTTTCGTTGTGGTTTTCAATTTCTATGTAAGAAAACTTATTAAACTATATATTCAAAATATTAAATTTGTCGTAAAATTGGTTCACCTCACCAATTTGTGCGCTCCAATGCATATATGTTAAAAGACACACCGATACCAATTTTATAGACAAAATGGAAATGCAAACCTTCACTTTTAATTTTTTTTAATATTTTGGTTTTCATAGGTTCTAATGGATGTAATGGTTCTTTGAGTTTAATAGTTGGTCGCACTGATGAATTATATATATATATACATCCACCGATGTGTTATAAAATAAATAAAAGAACCAATAAATTTTAATAGCAAGTTCATGCACGTATTGATGATGGTTTTGGCTCAATGCAGGGAAAATAAGGTTATAATATCAAATGGACAACAAGGGAGGCAGGCGCGGGGGGGGTTCTCTTTGAACCTAGAGGAAAAAAATCCCTAAGTTACCACTGGAATATTGGGATGGATACTAATAATAAATTCGACGCCTACACTCTCCTCAAAGTAGTACAACTCATCCAGACTCAGAAAATTTGAGAGCTCAACGTTCTTGGAGATTCCAAAAATATCATAAGAATGATGGTTCACAATTCAAACCCTAGAGATCTAAGCCTAAGGCAAGTCATGGATAGAATAAGGGTGGATTCTCGGGACACTAAGATAACCTTTTACCACATCATGAGAGAAAACAACACTAAAGTAGACAAAATGGCAAATGCAACCATTGGGGAAACGCCAGGTTCCCTAAGTATATACAGAGTGACAACCTTATCCCCCTTGTGCTAGTGATCAAGAATAACTATGAAATGGTAGGGATAAATACAAGAAGGTGCCACACCAAGGAGTTAAACAGAAACAAAGGGCACATACATAGGAGAGGGGCCCGCATCCCTCAAATCTCAAGTCACAAAAGAGGAGGGGGGAAACCTTGCAGACTTGAGAACGAGCCCACCCAAAATGAGAAAGAGCATCACCAATAGCACAAGGATGAAGTAGGTCGAAGTCCACGTGGACCAGGACTCCCCTGGGCTGAACAGGCATCATGGAACACGTTTGTGACTCATTCTCTAAGGTGAAAAGGTGGCTAACGATATAACTAGATCCATAATTATGTGAGGAGGTAAGTCGAACAACACACCTGAGCTCGTAGGATATCCTATCATCATGCATAAAAGGGTGATGGAAGTGGTACAGGAAATCCATCTCGCACAACACATTCACCTCCTAGATGTCAGCTGCACCTCTAGACTTGAGACCATGGTACCTGATGGAGTGGATTGCAGGGAGTTACCTTCGAACAAGTAGGTAAGTATGCCCTCTCCATTAATGGAAATCATGGCCTCATCCTTGAATTCGAATTTGCCCAGAATTTTGGTTATTTGGGTAATTCTTTTTGTTCCCTCCTCACCTCTGCGATCCTAGGATATTTATATCATATTTTCCTTTTCACCTCCCACATATATCTCTCTCTGCGTTTCTTGGTGTCTCAGCCCCCCTTCCTCCCAGAATTATCGTTTTGTTCCAAACTGCTTGGCTCTCAGTACATCCTCTCTCCAAACCTTTCCTAGACTCTCCTCAGCTTCATAGTGCCCCCCTCTCTCTCTTCGGGGCTCTCGAACCATCTTACTCAGACCTGTCAAGCCCTCCAAATAATTGAAGCATCCTCAAGCCTCTCTAGTCACCCCCCATCTAGACTATCAACCTCTTACTGGTGCCCTCCTATCCTGTCCATGGAATTCCCTCTACCTCCTGCATAATTTCCGAGACATTTCCAGGACCGAAATCTTGTTACCTCACGAAACAATGCAGCAAGGAAATGAAGCTTTGGTGGACTCGGGAAGTTGGGCAGAGGAACCATGGGAAGAGGAATGCGGCGGGTGTAGAAAAATCAGAGTACAACTGGGAGCAATGGGAGCCAATAGAGCCTTTGAGCTGGAAACTCTCTCTTAGAATAGATTCATGATCAAAAATATCCAAGATGATAGCTATGCTCATCACAACTAGATTTAAGACAACCACATGAAAATGGAGTCAATGTAGCAAAGAATATAGCAGCTGGAAGGAACACATTCACCTCCAAGAAATCCGGGAGAGCAGTAGGAGAATTCAAGGAATGCACAGTCAAACTTAGTCAACCAAATCCCCGATCTGAATGAGCCACACCCAGAAAACATGGTGGACATGCAGCCTATCAAAATAGAAAAGGGTAACTAAGTTTTAGAATCCTAATGTTTTGCCTCATAATCTACATCAATGGTATCTATTTCCGTATTTATCCAAGGAATTCTACTTTCAGAAATTTTGTAAAGCAAGGGGGATGTTTCAAAATATGTTTCAAAATTAATCCCCATTTTTTTAAAAGTCTCTATCTATGTGGGAAAACTCGATGGTCTATATGGACCCTTTTTTTGTAAAATCGGTGAATTATTCCACACAGCTAATACAAATTTTGTCAATTTCTGTTAAAAAAAATATATCAAATGGACAATACTTCATATTCTAGCTCATTCCATATCATAGCATTTTTTTCAACTTCTCCCTCACTATTTGAAGTAAGTCTAGACTGTATTTATAAATAATTTATCTGATTAAATTTATTGAATTTATGCACATGCATTTGAATAATTGTTCATTGAACTTTGTAGGATCATAAATTAGGGTCCATTTCAGATGAGCAAGATATTCCACCAGTGAAAAAATGCCACAATCTCTTATTAGAAGAAAGATACAACAAGAAAATGTTTGATTAAAATGGATAGCTTCTCTACCCTACCAATTGAAACATGCCATATTCTAGTAACTTGCATCCTTGGTCAACGATATTACACTATGAATTGGATCTCTTTTTTAACAAGTCATTTGTATGTGGTTTTTCAAAATGTAAAGGGTTGAATAAGAACCCTTGATGTGTGACAATGTTTCATTATATTAATAATCGACTACACAAAGTTGATGGTCTAATACCTCCCATTACGGTCAATACTCAAATAGATGATATATAAAATACGTGTATGAACACTTCCATATGCTCCTTTTTTGAAACGTTGGAAGCCAAATCAACTATGTTTCATCCTAAATTGGCCAACCCATCTCCTTCTTTTGAGTCAATGAAGAGTTATTATAGTGATCCAAAGTATGATATCAATACTACCTAAAACATCACTACTAGGAGATCAAAAAGGTTGTATGAGTGTTGATGCTTGAATCCATTATGACCGAAAAGACAACCTCATGAGAATGTAAACCCCCCTAAGTTTTTATAGAGGTGGTACTCCTCTTTATATTTTCTTGGGACTTCTATATATTCAAAATGTGAGACTTGACAGAAGTTTGTTGTAGTAATTAAAGAAGCATAAATATTGTGAGAAAATAAAAGGAAAATGTTTTTTTTTTTCTTTTAAATAAAGTTCCTAAGAAAGGACCAAGAATCACACACTTCACACATTTAAAGAAAAAATGTACAATTTCCTCACATCCATCATAGTTTAAGATAAAGATTTTTGATCACATAAAATAAAAAAAGAAGATGATATGCATGCAAAAGAGAACTTTTACAGAGTAGACACATGGGAAGCTCAAATAGAGATAATGATATATCAACCTCAAATACTCTATATTCTAAAAACATGGTTACAAAGCACATTCGATATTGTTCCCAAAGTAGTTTTCTTGAAATTTATAAAAAATATATAGTCTGTTACATATTCTTTGAAATTGTAAATGTGTTTGTCTTAAAGACTGGGATTTGGGCTCCCGCGGACCATAAAGAAAATAAATACAATTAATAATCTTTTTGAAAGAAGATGGTGGGTGGTAGAAGAACAAGACCTGGTAAGAAGAAAAAAGGAGTTATCAGTCTTCGGTTAAACCTTTCTAGTGAAAGAGGTGGAATAATTGGATGAAGGGCTTGATAAAGAAAAGAAGGATGTCATCAACATAAACTTACTATGATGGTATCTCATGTCTTTTAATTTTCTTGCTGATGTCATTTTATCGTTTTCATCAACGGTTATAGGAATCGTCTCAACTGCTTCTTGCCCTTCATTGTTCAGTTTATCAATATCGTTCTTGAACCATTCTTCAATGTAAATTTTCATTGGTGCCACAATGATTCCATGCTAGATTTTAATGTTGAACAACTCGTCCTCCAAGTCTCTTAGATCAAGGGAAATGCCATGTAATTCTTCTTCAATGTCCTGATTGTTTATGAAGTAATCCACTAGCCAGTTATCTATGGAATCCTCATCATATTCAAGTATTCCATAGAATTTTTTAATTGAAAATCCTTTAAAAACCAATACAAAGTCGTGGAAAACTTCATAAAAATGCAGGGAAGCTTTGTGCCTCCACAACACTTGGTATCGAAAGGTCACTGGGTCAAATTCACAATTCACCTTCTTGCAGATAAACAATTTAGGAAATTGATAGCAATGTGATATCATGAATACCGAATAAGAGGCCATAAAGAATTTACTATCTTTTTTGTATTGTGACAATTGGGAAGAGATTTCAATGGAAATCAGTTTTTCCCAATCGAAAATGGCTTGCTCCTTGATAGTGAAATATAATATATAAAGAATCATACGAGAAATACTGGCGGTATTTTCTTGGTTGGTCACTCTGGTGAATAACCAAGCAATTTCCCAAAAGGGGTTTTTGAACGAGTTGATTTTCAACTTGTTAATATCTTCAAGAATGGTCATGGGATTCTCCAAAAAATCAAGCAAGAGGTCCAAGCCGTTGTCATGCTTTTTCAATAAGTCCTTGGAATCTTCACTATTCAAGGTGAGTGTTGGTTCTGAGAGTTTGAGAATTTTACAAAACACTTGAGGTGCAAGAGAGACGAGAGAATGGTCTTAAAGTTGAATAATCCACTGACTTGGTACATATTTATCAGTGCATGAGGAAATCAATTCAATGTATTCAAAAACCTCAGGAACACAGCCTTCATGTGCAATTTCAGACATCCAAATTATTTCCTTCTAAGAAGAAGGGGATGAATAGTAAGAATACACTCTATACCACTAAAAGTTATGGTCCTCATGTCCAAAAATATTCAAAGTATCTCCATAGAACTATTGTCGAGCTGCTACTTCCATAAGTTGATGAGGGCATTATTTTAATCCAGATAATATTTGAAATGAGGTCTTGGGAGATATAATATAATCTTCCACAAAGCATGCTTTAATGTGGTTTAATAAGAAATATCATCGAGCCCCTCACTTATTAATGATGATCTTTATGGGGCCTGGATGATGAGTTATGAGCATTAAACCATACTAAATGCATTTTGGGAAAAGCACAAAGGTGGCGGGGACAAACGAGAGAAATTGGGACTTAGGGTTTTTGTGAACCCACCAACCCAGGAATCCGTTGTTGCAAAAGGTCAAAAATTGGCTAAGTGTTGTAAAGAAGTCAGTCAGAATCAATATAAGAGAGATGAGATACTTAGGAGCTCAGGGAGTCTGATGGTCAAAATGTAGATCGTGGTTATTTTGGGTGGAAAAGGTATATCACGAAACATGTGATATGAAAGTTTGAAAACCACCAAACCGGGAACCCGCAACTGTATAAACGGTTAAGTACAGGATGATACAGCGGTCAATCGAAATCATGATATGGGGAATAGGAAGTGAGATTCCACGAGTCCACCAACCCATGAACCCACCATTTTTGAAAAAATAACTAAGTATAGTAATTAAAAAGGGATAATAGAAGGGAGAAAAGAAAAAGGCGAATTTGGGTAAGTATAGAAGAGGGAAAAGAAATGGAAGAAACAGGTTGGGAGAATAGAAAAGGGGAGGGAAATTTCAGAAGCGGGAATTGATCTCAACAACTGGCTCCAACTATGGGATGATAACCCCCTCTGGGTTGTCAAGAATATAGAACCTTTCATGACCAAGTGCTTCCTCCTATTGGGCTATGGAGTCAGTATAAGAATAAAGAAACTGAAAAATAAAATTATGTACAATGAGAATGAGAAAGTTTTTAGGAGAAGAAACATTTCAAATGTTTCCCATTGACAGGAAGCATTAATATTTTACCCTTCATTTCTTGGAGAATATAGGAGTTAAAACCCAATCAGGGATGATTTTAAGGATGTAAACTTATATTAAAATGTAGAAATGTGGGCTAATATTACTAGTCCTTGATATGAAAAATATAAAACATTCCACGATAATTTTGTAAAAATGTTCAAATTTCTAAGGATTTTATATAGTTTCTATAAAATTTTGGCGATTTGTAAGGTAAAATAGTTTTATTCTATGGAATTTGGGCGAATCATTTTTAGAAAAATGAAAATTGGCGAATCTATTTTTGGGAAAAACCATGGAAAATTAGCCCATTTGCGAAATTTAGCCCCTACAATCATCTATGAACCCAATATCTTCTCAACGACATATGGTATGATCCAGAGCGCTTCGAACTTTATATGCATCAATGTTTTCTCCTTGTCCTTGTTCCAAAGTAATACTAGCTCTCCCTTCTGGAAATTATTCACAGATGTGCTCTGATCAAAATTGTAACATCCCGCTCTAGCGCACTGAGTGAACTTATTCTTTGAGGACACTTGCTCGCAAGTGATCTGGATTATTATGCTATTAAACCTTTTTTATTATTATTATGAGGTGTTATGGGATGATGACATGTTGTTTTTCTTTGCCTCGACATAGACAGGTGCTATTGACTCAGTTTTACCGAGTGTGCAGGATTATCAACCTAGAGGATGTCGAGGCATCGATGGAAACCCTTGGACTCTAGATCGAGTTGGGGAGTGTACCCTTGGGGTTTGATTGTTTCACTATGATTTTAGTGCTTCTAATTAGATGATATGATATGGATATATTCTGAGATGATTCGTTTATTATGCAGGCTGACGATAGCTTGTCGACTAGCCTCACATGTGGAGTAAGGGGTTCACGCATGACTACCAGAGATGTTGAGGGAGAGGTGTGGTCAACAGCCCTGCCACAGCCTACTAGCACTGCTGCCATGGCTTGAAATGTAGGTTAACGATTACCTAGTTCGAGAGGAGCCACGATGCCATGAGGGAACACTGCGATAGTCGCTCACAATGATTCTAAGGGCCGTGCAATAAGGCGGGGGGATTATTCCTTAGAGGCCCTTAGCCTCCCACAAGTTCACCTAGCGGAGTATTGACTCCAGGGGTTATTGATGTCTACCAAGTAATTCAAGAGTCGAGTGGCACCCTTTGAGCATGTGGTGCATCCTAAAGGGCACGTCGCACAAGAAAAATGGATAGTGGCAAGTGGCACCCTTGAAGCACGTAGTGCGTCCTGAAGGGCACATCGCGCAAGGGAACAAATGAGGCGAGTGGCACCCTTGGAACACCTAGTGCATCCTGAAGGGCACGTCGCGTTGTTGATGATAAAGGAATGAACCTAGATGGCCTTAGGACGAATAAGGTGTTAAGTATTTTTAATACAAATTCCTTAATTAAATGTCGCCCAATATGAAAATCTAAGATTTAAGTCGAAACTATGCTAGTGGTAAAATTTTATCTCTGTATAAAAAAATATAATAATAATAACAATAATAATAAAAACCACATGAATAATAATTATGATCTTCGTTAAATCTTGTTACATGAAGGGAGTAAGAAATTAATTGTTTCAAAAAAAATATGTTGGATTAAAATTTTAAAAGGGAATTTGTTAAGGCCCTAACCCGCACATAGGTAGATCAATGTATTCGGATGTAATAAAGGTCAATATTAATAAGGAATTTCAACAAAATAGAATAAGGCGAATGTAAGAAGACCTAATAGAAGCTTCCGCTTCTAGAAGGATCTTCCTCTAGATGCTTCTTTTAATAGACATATTTAGTATAAATAAGGGGCGAGGGTATGAGAACCCTAGCTTGGAGATTATTGTAACAGAGCTCTGCTCGACTGGAGGTTGCCCCCTTGAAGAGGCCTGTGAATATTGCTTTCAGAATCAAAGTGCTTTTTCTATTTCTATTCCGTATATCATTTCTATGTATTGTGAAGATTATGCTGGATATTTTACTGTTATTCTGCCATTTCTAGCATTTTATTTCTATTCTGCATATTTTATATATCTGGTATCTTGCAAGTGGTATCAGAGCACTTTCCTTGGCAGAAATTGTGTGTATTTTTTTTCAGGGTAGAGACGTATTCCGACGTCTTTAAGCCACAAAGATCTGTCGTTACACGCATAAACCCGCGGTTGGGGGATTCATACATGTAAGAAATACAAGTTGTTCTTAAGCGCACATCCGTTGGCCACCCTTGTAACCCTTGTTGGTACCCCTTCGAGTGGTAGCGCATCAAACAACACTTGTGTACAGATCGACCTAGATTTCCTGAAGCCCTCTTTAGATAAACCTATCGGCCGCCGGACTGCTATAGTGTCACCGAGAACAACACTCGGGAAGATACT
>JASDQU010010649.1:25591-36880 GCA_032191745.1 Picea mariana | reverse complement strand
AAACACCCAAAAGGGGAGGCCTGTGGGATTGACCCCGGGACCTCCCCCTTTATATACACCTTAACAAATTCTCTTCCAACTACTAGGACAAATGACCTATGTTGATTACAAAGACAGAATTTTTATTTAAAAATTGAATCCACCCAGTGCTAGAGAGGAGGTGCGTGAGGGTACGTCCGTCACATTTTACAAGGCATTTTCTTGACATTAATTGTAGGTTGCAAGGCATGAAAACTAGGACAGAGTTTCTCTTGGGCCTGAAAGCGCCAGAGTCGGATTGAGGTAGGGAGACTATCATTTTTGGGTAATTCGGCACCACGAGTTCAATGGTGTTGTTTTTTATCTAATTTGAGCAAAGCTTATACAACTTCATTCCAGAATGAGGTATACTTATGTATTTTTCCAAATTCTTTTACTGAGTTAATAAAAAGGCCTACCCATTTGAGAGTAGGACCCAGAGGCATAGTCCACCAGGGATAAAATCCGTTATCAAGTTTTGTGTTCAGATTTGATCCTTATGTCTCTTCATGATTGAGCTTTTCCTTCTTTAATGGTGCACTTTGATTTATGCTCATTTAATGCAATTCTTTATAAGTCACTTTGATGAAAAGATCCTGGATCATGTTGGTATCAGAGCAGTCATATTTGACGTGATTTGTTGAGTGTGAATGATCACTATGGCCAAGCATGAGCATGGTGAAGGAACTCTTAATACTTTCAATCCCAAAGTTGGTCATGCATCTCGAAGGAAGCAAATGGTAGAATAAGACAAGTGTGATGAACAAGAGAAAAACTTCCATATGGTTTTTTATCGCATGTCAGAAATGGTCGAACGAATGTATGGAGACTACGAGAATAGGATGAAGAAGAAAGGGAAGAAAAAAGGAAGAACAAGATAATGATGATGCTTCGGTAAATCAAGGGGTTGGAGGAGGCCCTCCCGAGCCTCCATATTCACCGTCAAGTTCTAGTGCTTCTTCTTCTGAGAATTCTCATCATTCTAGCCATAAAACCTCTTTTAAGAAACCATTATTAAAACTTGATGTAAAATTTTCTTTACCTATGTTTAATGGAGATGTTAATCCTAAAAAGCTAGATAATTGGATCCGACAGGTTAATGTATATTGTTTTGTTCAACAGATTGATGAATAGGAAGTTAAAGTGCAACTAGCTTTTCTTCAGTTGGAAGGGACCAGTCTTGTATAGTGGGAGAGAAAAATTTAGGATAGAGGTAAGTGTGGTAATATTATTTCCTCATGGTTGGAATTTAAATCAGCAATAAGGAAGCAATTTTATCCATTGGGTTATTTACATAAAGCAATGATGGAATGGAAAACTTTAAGACAAAGTAAAGGTCAAACTGTATAAATTCTCATAGAAGAATTTAGGAAGAAAGCTCTTGCATTAAACATTCCTTTGGACTCTTATGAAACTTTAATGAAGTATATCGGTGCACTTCACAGTTATATTCGTCATAATTTTCTATTGTTTAACCCCACCAGTCTTGAAGAAGTTTGTGCGCAAGCCACTCACCTTGAGAATAGGGGAAATCCTGTTCAAGAAGATCCCATAAAGAAACCTTCCAATCTCCCACATAAACCATTTAAGAAGTTTAAAAGGAAGGACAATAAAACTTCGATAGTAAATAAAGAAGAAGGAAATCCATCTTGCACTCATTGCAAGAAAAGTGGTCACGATGATGAACACTATTGGAAACTGCATACAGAGAAGAGACCGAAATAGTTTGGTGGAAAGGGGAAGACAAAAACCATTGCTACAATGTAATAAGATCTTGGTTCTGATTCAGGAGACGAAGGAAATATCACATCGGTTGGAGTACAAGGTAAATATTCCTTTCATGCTAATTCAAATTCAAATAATAAATATCATGATGATGAACTAAAGAGGAATGAGTTATTTCATATAAGAGTTGTATCTAAACACACTAATATAGATACATTATTTGATCTAGGTTCCCAAGTAAAATTGATATCTCAAGCACTTGTCAAAAACATGGGTCTTGAAACAAAACCACATCCAAGGCCTTATCCTCTTGGTTGGGCATGTGATAAAGAAAAACTTAATTTCACCAAACAATGTAGGTTCATATTTTCTATTGCTTCAAAGTTGATTGATGAAGTGGATTTGGATGTTGTATCACTTGATATATGTGGCATAGTGTTGGAGAGACCTTATCTTTATGATAGAAACGTAGTCTTCTTTCATCATGAGAGAAAATACCACCTTACTAAGGGGGGGAAATAATATATTGTTAGAGCTCACAGCATGAGGGTAAACACAACACTTGTTAGTGCAGGTCAAATGAAGAGACTCATAAACACTAATAAGAGATATGTACTCATGGTCGTAAGGGATAAAGATGTCATAACATCCGACGCTTTCCAGGGATGTGATCCTTCTCATAATAAATAATTAATTGATATTGTTTCTAAGTATGATGATATTTTCTAGGAACTAGATGGATTACCTCCTAAGAGGGAAAACCAACATGAGATACATCTTCAACATGATTCTCCTCTTCCTAATCTAGGCATGTGCATGATGTCAGTTGTAGAGATGATAGATATCAAGAAGTAGGTACAAGAATTATTAGATCAAGGGGTCATTAGGCCCAACTCATATTCTTGTAGTTCTTTGATCATGATGGTGCCAAAGAAATATGGCACATGGAGAAGGTGTGTCGATTACTGGGGCTTAAAAAAAATTATGGTGGAAAATCGATACCCTCTTCCTCGTATAGATGATTTACTTGATCAAGTAAAGAATGATGTTTATTTCACTAAGTTGGATTTGCATAGTGGATACCATCAGATCAGGGTTGCAGAATAGGATGCATGGAAGAATACCTTTAAAACCAAATAGGGATTGTTTGAGTGGTTAGTTATGTCATATGGGATTTGTAATGCTCTAACAACTTTCATGCGTGTGATGAATGATGTATTCAGGCCTTTTCTAGATGATTTTGTGATTGTATATTTAGACGACATTATTATTTTTAGTGGGACTTGGGATGAATATGTGAGGCATGTAAAGAAAGTATTAGATACTTTGCAAAGGTAAAAGTTGTATATTAAATTGTCCAAATGTGAATTTGTTAAGACTGCACTTTTGTACTTAGGTCATATTGTAGGAGGAGGACAATTAAAATTGATCCTTCCAAGATTGATGTAATTGTAAATTGGCCTAAGCCCAAAAATGTAATCGAGATACAAATATTCTTAGGTGTAGTCTAGTATTTGAGGAGGTTCATTTCAAAATTCTCCTTTATAGCAGCTCCTTTTCATGCCTTAACCAGTGTGAAGAAAAATTTTCAGCGGGGAGGAAAGAAACAAAAATATTTCGACACTTTGAAGGAAAAGATCAGTACTGCACCAGTATTAGCACTGTCGAATCTTCAACAACCCTTTGAGATCAAGACAGATGCCAGTGGATATGCCCTGGGTGCAGTATTGATGCAATAGCATAAGCCTATTTGTTACCACTCTGAAACTTTTAACCAAGTTGTTGTTAACTATCCTACATATGATAAAGATTTGTATGCATTAGTTCAAAGCATAAAGAAATGGAAGCACTACTTGTTAGGGAAGGAGACAATCATACATATAGATCACCAACCCTTAAAGTATCTCCAAGCACAAAACAAACTACAACAATCTCGACACTATAGATGGATGGGTTTCCTACAACAATTTCATTTGGTAATCAAGTACAAAAAGGGTACAAGTAACAAGGTAGTTGATATGCTCTCTAGACCTCCTATTGTTGCTTCTATTGTTTTGAAAAATGCTTCTTTATCTCATGATAGCTATGTGGAACAATATGCCATTGATAAATATTTTAAAGAAGTATATGATAAGTTAACCCATGGTGCACAGGAAGAGAACTATTGTCTGCAGGGAAAACTACTCTACCATCTTCGAAAGCTATGTATTCTTACAAGTGAACGAGTCCATGTAATATGAGAAGCTCACACTTCTCTTGTGTCTGGGCATTTTGGGGTAGGAAAAACTATGGCTCATTTACATAGGTTTTGTTACTGGCCTCAAATGAAAGAAATTGTAGCTAAATATGTAAAGGGGTGTGTGATGTGTTCTACTTGTAAGCCCACTAATAGAAAATTGGGGCTATACTCAATACTTCCCATTCCATCCCATCCATGGGAAAGTATCTCCCTAGATTTTGTAGGGTGTTTACCAATGTCAAAAGGGGGTCATGACTATTTGTATATTGTAGTAGATAGGTTCAACAAGATGTGTATCTTGATGCCATGTAAAAAACATATCACTACTGAGAAGACTGCTAATCTCTTCTTTCAGTATGTTTGGGTTCACTTTGGGTTACCCACATCCATTATCTTGAATCGAGATACTCGATTCCTTGGTGATTTTTGGACAATCTTGTGGAGAATGATGGACACCAAGTTGAAGAGGAGCATTGCTTTCCATCCAAAGATCGACGAATAGACAGAGGTTGTAAACCATACAGTGGTACTTTTGCTTCAAGTCTACTGCATCAAGCATCCCAAGTTATGGGATGAACAGATACCCTATGTATAACATGCTTACAATTGAGCCTTACATTCCTCCACTCAGTGTTCTCCTTTTGAGACATGTTTTGGGTACCTACCTAAAGTTCCTGTGGACTTGATGTATGGGAGAGATGTTGATTCAAATGAAGAAATAAATTAAGACAAATCCCACAAGTTCATACAGAGGATCCAAAAGATAAACCAAGTTGTCAAGGAGCAGTTGAAGAAAATTCAAGCAGAGCATGACAAACACAAAGTTGATCATCAGTTCCAGGTTGGAGACCAGGTATGGCTTCACATCAACAAGGAGATATTGAAGGCTAAAGGAAAGAAACTCAAGCCCATTTGTTATGGACCCTTCACTATTTTGGAGAAAATTGGTACCAATTCTTTTCATCTAGATCTTCCACCTTATATGCATATATACTCAGTTGTAAATATAGAGAACTTGAAAATTTTTTAGCCTCCGATGATCATGCATCAGGATGAGGAAGTTTCAATACCTTCAGTTGATGAGTTTTCTCTTGAGTACTTGGATGAGTTAAAGGAAGATATCATCCTGGAAAGAAGGATGAGGACTTCACGCAGTGGTTATGTTGATTATCTTTGAGTAGGATTCAATGGCACACATCCAAGCAAAGCAAAGTGGATTGAGAAGGACAAGGTGAGGGAACTCTTCCCTCACTTATCTGTTGACCGATGAAAGCTTTTGGTGGTCCAAAAATCTCTCAGTGGAAAGGCGTGATCCAAAAAGGACCCAGAGATTACTAAGGACAACTCAGAACTGACAGAGGCAACTCAAGAAGCTTAGTATGGCCTCAATAGACAAAGAAAGGGAAAAAAATCAAAGTCCTCAAAACTTATTTAAAGTGGCATCATCACGAAGAGTGCGTCGTAATATTTCCAATGACACAAACGACTTGTCAAAGGGAGTTATGGATCGAAAGATATTCACGGTCAAATTTTGGTCAACCTAGCCTAGTCATCAAGGGATGAGTCAACATATGTATTGTTGATGTCAGCATCGGTATGGATGAAGTAAACATCCGTACAACATACATGGCACATATAGGAGGCGACAGGTTTCATGCTAACATCGGCATGGTGACATGTCAGCACTAGAGGCTACCATGTGTCACTCATTTGTTTCATTTTTGGGTCATTTCATGGACCAGTAAAAATGTGCCATGTGAAAGACTGTATGCTGAAGTGGCAGATGATGTGGAAAGTTGATGTGGAAGCTGAGGTGGAATACATACGCTAATGTGGCAGGTGATTTTACAGTTGGTTGATGTGACCCAATGGTTGGCTGCCATGTCGTCCAGTCATGGGCTGCCATGTGGCAATGGGAAAATGCCCAATGATGGCCCGAGAATGAAATTCCAAAAATAAAAAGGTTGGCGGGTCCACCAAATCCGGAGGAAACCCACCAAATATGGTGCCAAAGGACATATCCAAACCTCTGCTAAAGTTGGTGGAACAACAAAATGTATTAATATATATATGTTACAATGAACACCCAAAAGGGGAGGCCCACGGGCTTGACCCCGGAACCTCCCCCTTTATCTACGCCTTAACAAATGCTCTGCCAACCACTAGGCCAAATGACCTGCATTGATTACAAGGACATAATTTTTATTTAAAAATTGAATCTGCCCAGTGCTAGAGAGGAGGCGTGTGAGGGTACTTTCTTGCATTAATTGTAGGTTGCAGGGCATGAAAACTGATATAGAGTTTCTCTTGGGCCTCAGAGTGCCAGAGTCAAATTTAGGCATGGAGACAATCATTTTGGGGTAATTCGACACCACGAATACAATGGTGTTGCTTGTTTTTTGATCTAAGCAAAGTTTATGTGGCTTGATTCCAGAATGAGGTATCCTTATGTATTTTTCCAAATTATTTTGTTGAGTTAATAAAAAGGCCTACCCATTTGAGAGCAGGACCCGGAGACGTGGTCCACCAAGGACGAACTTCGTTATCAAGTTTTGTGTTCATATTTGATTCTTATGTCTCTTCATTATTGTTTTTTTCCTTCTTTAATGGTGCACTTTAATTTATGCTCATTTAATGTAATTCTTTATAAGTCACTTTGATGAAAAGATCCTGGATCATGTAGTCAAGAAAAAATCTTCACACAAAATTGATCTTGAAGAAAAATGATTGGACTCCCTTCTTGGATGTCGGGGCGTTGATCTCATTTATTTCTTTAACTCTTTCTGGATCTATGTAAATCCATTCCTTGCACACAATGTGGCCCAATAGATTGGCTTGAGTTTAATGACCAAGCATTTCTTTGGATTTAGAGAGACACCATATAGTCAACATCTTTCAAAGACTTTTCTCAAATGATGGATATGATCACCCCTTGTTTTTTAATTCACTATCAAGTCATATTGATATTCTACCATAAATTTTTCTATCAAACCGCCAAATGCATGATCCATGGCCCTCTAGAATGTGGCTCCAACATTCTTCAAAACAAAGGGAATTCTACCATATGCATATGTCTCCCAAGGTGTTATAAATTCCATCTTTTGCCTATCTTCCTCAGCCACCAAGACTTGGTTATATCAAGAAAAACCATCCAACATGGACATGCAGGTTGATCCAGTGACTTGCTAGAGAAGGAACTCCATATTAGGTAAAGGAAAGTTATCCATTATGCTTGCTATGTTAAGGTCTCTGAAGTCAACACACATCCGAATTTCCCCGATATTTTTTCTTACAATCACGGTATTTTAAAGCCAATCTGAGTGTCTAATGGGATAAATTATCCCCACCTTCTTCAATTTTTCCAATCCATTCTTTACCAGAGGTTTCAGTTTGGGATTCATCATCCTTATTTTTTGCTTCATTGGCTTTGCTTCTTCCCTCAAGGAATGATATGCTAGAATATAGTTTTATCATAAGCTTTCAAATCATCATAGGTCCAAGAGAACACATCAATGTATTCATTTAACGAGGAAACATATTGATCAACTTCCTCAGTTGTGCAATCAACTCCCAAATTGACATATTTTGGGGAACTGTCAGTTCCAATATTGACTTTTCTTGTGTCTTGCACTTTTCGAACTAAAACTTCTTCAAGGAGATTCTTAGCATGATCATATTTAGTTAAAAGAGATTCATATTGTATAAAAAATTTGGGGACAAAAAATTAGTGATCATCTTCATCATCATCATCATTCAAAAAATAAATCGCAGTTGTTCATCGTTCTCAAATACTTGCAAATATTCAATGTTATGGGCATGGACGGTCGGAAAGCTCTTTCTACTTGGAAAGATGTTTTTATTTGGATATCGTCTGGGTTTGAAAATGAGGCCGCCAAGGATAATGAATATATGATCTAGGTGGATATCGTTGGCCACCCACCTCTTCCAACTGGCTCAAAACAATTTTCTAACAATTTTGGCAATTTACTATTTTTAACAGTTTTTAACTTCCGGAGCCATTTTGAGGGTCTAAATGAAGATTTTTTGGGTTCAAGCTTTTCAATGATAGTTAGAGGCTCTCATTGATCCCCCAAAAATAATATCCTTGACGATACCTTTCCAACAAGCTATCGTTCACCCCAAACAGAGATCATATGCCAAAGTTACGCCCCCGGGAAGTTGATAGACCAAACTTCCCAAAACGGGGTCCACAAAACTGTTGGCTTTTCATCTTCCGTTGTTAGGGTTTGTATTTAATTTATGATCAAAAGGCCTTTGGAGCCTCATTGTAAAATCATATTCTTACGGATGCGAGCAGCCATCACATCTCTTCTTAGAGATAAGTTGCCACCATTCTAGTGAGTCTTTCACTTTGTATTTTACAGTCTTTGTACATTTTCTCTCATTAATAGAAAATTGTGTATTAATGTATATATGATACATTTCTATTATAATATTGAATATCTGATATATCTATATACATTTCTTTATTATATCTCTGCTCTCATTTCGTGCCGAAAATAATCTGGATTAGTGGTATCAGAGTAGGCTTCTCTTGATCTTTTTTTGGTGCATGTCCTCGATAAGGTATGAGTATAGCAAGTTGAGTCTCAAGTTTGTCTCTCTTGAGGACAATCTCTCTCGCACGTCCAAGAAACCCTCCATGGAGGAAGAAAATAAAAATGATGGAGCAAAATATTCTATTCATCTGTTGCTTGAGCAAGCTCTCACGTGACAAAGGGATGAAATTATGGAGAATATTTCCCACATCCTTCAACGACTGCCGATAGAAGCAGGCGTATCTTCATAATGAGGCCAATTTGGAATCACCTCGCCTTTCAAGGTACAAGTTAATTTCGATATTCCCATATTTGAAGGACAAATAGATGCGGATGCCCTAGAAAAATGGTTAAATCTACTAGAAGGTTATTTTTATGTTCATAATTTCTCTGATAGGGAAAAGATCACCTTCGCACTCCTTAAGGCTCTCCCCTGTGTCAAACATTGGTGGGAAACTTATTGGGAGAAAATTTCCACAGAGGATTCTGGAATATATGGGGTCGAGCCCACTTGGGATTTTTTTGTGGATGTGGTAAAGGAACAGTATTACCCTGTTGGAAACTATGAGGACTAATACATGAGATGGACCACACTATGGAAAGAGAGGGGCCAAGAAGTTTCAGAGTTCACAAATACCTTCCATACTTGTGCACCAAGAAAGGTATCAAAGACTCCGAACGATATTTGGTTGTGAAATATCGTGGGGCTCTACACAGATACATCCAAACTGAAATGGATTTTTTGGACATCTCATCACTCGGTGCTACTTATCGATATGTTGTTAAAATTGAGAAAAAATTTAAGCACCAGAAAAAATGGGAGTTTGGGTCTGCAAATCTGCAACAACCAAAATATGATAAATACGACCTTAACAAACAACCTCCCGAAAACCAATCCAAGCCATAGGAAAAGAAGGGTCACGAGAAGATGAAGAAGGACACCAGAAAATGGTGTAATTTCCACAAAATCCCTTGGAAGAACATTGATGAATGTTGCTGAAAACAGTCATTGGTGGTCGATATCAAAGACAAGGATCCGAACCCTGATTCAGAATCCGATTTAGAAGATACTGATAGAAGACAGATCATCAACGCAGACCCCACTGCTATTTTCACGACTACGACAATTCAACCAGAAGAACCAACATATCCTGAAGAGGGGGAGTGCCTTTTTCATTCACAAATGTGGGTGAAGGGGACCCCATGGCATTTTATTGTTGATAGCGGAAGCTAAAAGAACCTCATCTCAGCAGAGGTCGTCAAACAGTTGGGATTGTCGAAAACACCACATCTGCAACCATACAACATCGGATGGCTTTGCCAGGGATAATATCTTCACGTCAGCTAGAAGTGTCGATTGTCATACAACATCCAACCCTTAAAGGATGAGATATTATGTAATGTTGCCCCTCTAGATGTCTGTGATTTTCTCTTGGGCCAACCATATATGTGGAAGTGCCATGCTATCTATGAGTCTCGACCTCGTAGTGTCATTGTTACTCTGAGGGGTCATATCTAAAGCATACTAGAGGTAGTTCCAACTAATTTCCCACCTAAACAATGCTGCAAGGTAGTATCTCATACTACAAAATTCAACTTCTTCACGATTTGTTCAAAAGGTGAACAAAAAGATACTGCAACCACTACAGCCTCGACCCAAGCACTTTCTATCCAACAAAAGAAGGTTGAAAAGAATGCAGCAAAGTGAAAATATTCCTTTTTCACCTAGACATCTCATGTAGCCCGACTGGTTGAATAGATTCAACCCCACCAACAACAGGTTCATGACAGCCTTCCACAACGCAACGTCTCTAGGAAGGCAAGCATCACACAGAGATTCGATCACTTTCCCCTATCCCCCAGGAACTCAACGCAATAGAGACCATTGATTACTAAGAAGGGAGGATTAATCTAGGTGGATATCGGTGGCCACCCACCTCTTCCAACTGGCTCAAAACAATTTTTTAACAATTTTGACAATTTACTATTTTTAGTAGTTTTTAACTTCTGGGGCCATTTTGAGGAATGTTTTTCGGGACCAGGACTCTCAATGATAGTCGAATTCTCTGATTGATCTCCCAAAATAATATCCTTGATGATACCTTTCCAACTAGCTATTGTGCACCCCAAACGGAGATCGTATGCCAAAGTTACGCCCCCAGGAAGTTGATACACCAAACTACCCAAAACGGGGTCCACAAAACTGTTGGATTTTCATCCTCCGGGGTTCGGGTTTTGGATTTTATTTATGATAAAAAGGCCTTTGGAGCCTCATTGTAAAATCATCTTCTTACGGATGCGAGTAGCTGTCACATATCTTCTTAGAGATAAGTTGCCACCATTCTAGTGAGTCTTTCACTCTGTATTTTACAGTCTTTGTACATTTTCGCTCATTAATAGAAAATTGTGTATTATTGTATCTCTGTGTTTATAGTTGCATATCTCATACATTTATATTATATTAATGAATATCCGAGATATCTCTTTACATTTCTTTATTATATCTCCTCTCTTATTTCGTGCCAAAAATAATCCGGCTCAATTTGTCTTGTGATTCTTGTCCCTTGGAATGAAAGAATTGTTGAAGGAACTAAAAGATTCCATCAATCCGTTAACTATTTTTAAATATAACATAGTTACCAACTTAATGAGAACTCTCCAGAGTTCTCGTTTTTTGGGGGGTCCAATTTTTTACCTCGTTTTTAAAAATGGTGCTACCGGTAGCACCCCCTCTCCGTTTTTAGATGA
>JASDQU010010649.1:6387-25363 GCA_032191745.1 Picea mariana | reverse complement strand
TATATAGGTTTTATTCAACTCCATTTTTAGTCTTTTTTTCATGCTTCTTTCAATCTTAAAAATGTTTTTGACCATTTACTTTTTCAAAGTTACGATTTTTCATAGAATTTTGTCTCCTTAATTAATTTTTTGTTCCATACTTTTTAAATATAGTGAAAAACATCATTTTTAACACATTGTTTACCTTTACTTCAATAAATAAAAAAACATTGTAGTTAAATAACACTATTTTAAATACTTATAAAAAAAATACACATTCTATAGCCATATATCATAAAAAACCTATACATTTTGTTACACATTCCTTAAAATAACATGTCAAATAAAGCATTTTTATGGACATAATTGAACAAAAAAGGTCTAAATTTTATAAAAAAAAATATCATTTTCTTTCATATTTTCATACATTTGAAGTAAAAAAATGACAAAATTTAATAAAAATTTCCAATGTATAGTGATTCACATACAAATAAAACGAAAAAAGAAACAATAAAAAAGATTCATCAGAAAACAAAAAGAGATACATCTTTATTCTTATTTTCAAATATGAAAGTCAAATCATTACAATTATAACTCGTCAAAAATTTGCAAAATTGAGCATCGTCTTGAAAGCCATCTTTAAACTAATCCACAATATCATATATCCCAAATTCATCATGCTCAACAGACACATCATCTTCTTCTTCGATGTCATTTTGTGCTTCCATTGTGTCATTATGTTCTTCCATTGGTTCTTTGATATTTGCAAGTTCTCCAAAGTGATCCTTTCCAATCATTCCTCCTAATGGTACTTGAGGTTCCTTTGACAATTTTGCCACCTTTGATTCAGTAAAATCTCCTTTCCTCAAGCCAACTTCTTGCATTTCATCTAGAAGAGTTGGAATAGAATTAATTCTTTGTTGAATAAAACTGCACGGTATTGGGTCACTTTCAATGGCTATGCAATTCCTTCCATTCTATAGGCAACATGCTAATGTTGTACCTAATCACCAAATACAAAATAAATAATGAACTTAGATGATTTAAAAAGATAAATTAAAAATAATCTAAGATTGAAGTATGATTTCATAAATATTAGATCATAATTCTTACTTGAACCCGAGAACAAATCCAAAACCCAATCTCCTTCATTTGAAAATTTATCTAGAAGATAATTAATTAGTGCTTGTGATTTTTGATAAATGTTAACCATCTCTCATTTCAAATCTTTTTCCTCATATGTTAGCTTTCTAACCACAACATTGTATACCAATATACTACTAGGAGTCTCTCCATCATTTGCATTGACAAGAATAGAATTATAAGAATCATCTTTTGTCCAGGTTGCAAGATGTATACTCTCAAAATCATGTTTAAATGATTCTTTCTTGGAGCTCTGAATATTTGGTTTGTGCCTGTAACATAAACAAGTGAAATTTCAATTAACTTGTGAATTAATAAAAAAAAATTATAATATTAATTGCTAAACATACACTTTCAATATCTTACCAAATAAACTGCCTCCTTGTCTTTTCTTTCCCCTTGAAACTTGATTGTACTAATCCTTGTTGTGTGTCTGAATGAAATACTAGAAATCTCCAAAATGGTGATGTTGTAACTTCTATAAATCCCACACTTTACTAAGATCTTGGTATGTATAAGGCTCAGTATCATATTCAATGTTTGGGATATTATAACCATGAGGGATATCCGCAACAACTAGGGAGTATTCTTTCTTAGGAACAATACTTTCAAGTTTTTCACAATCACCTAATATCACTTTATATTGAATAGTGTCGAGCCCATTCCAAATGCAGTGATCAAGGGTGTCATCAAGTTGAACATTTTGAACATGTCTCCTTCCTTCTCTTTCAAAAGGAATTTTTTTCAACAAATAGTAGTTAGGGTTTGTAACAGTTAGAGTCACATGTATTCCCAACACACCACACAATGACGCTAGCATGGGAAGCATACCGTTGGGAAACCAATAAACAAACTGAATCCATTTAGAATTGAATCTCTGATTGATTTGAAAACTAAATGGATGAATTTCCATTGGATTTGTAAATTTATTCCAAACATATTGGTTTGGTTGGTTTCTAAGAGTGGAGGTTGTGGCTAGGTTAGACTTAAAGAGAACGTGAGACCTACCTACAATCATCAGTGCCAAATCAATCTTATTACTGAATAAGAAAACAAGTGGTGAATATTACTCCATCCAATCGTTGTTGCTATTGGTTTTATGAACACTACTTCAGTTGTTAGCAAGGTAGGCTAGCACCATTCCTGTTGTTTCGAAACCAATAAATGGTGGTGCAATTCGATAAGTGAATGTTGTTCTCTAAACTTACCTATTGTTTGAAACCCAATGCAGCTCCATCGATTGATTCCATTCTACCATTCGATGATGCTCGTACAATCAGTGTTGTTCCAGCTGGTGGTGGGAAACAAGGTAGAGCATGACTCCAACGTGCTTTCTTTTCATGTCATTCTAGTTTTTGATGCGGTTGGTGTTGCCACCCATAGATTTTCTTTTGTTAATACTTACGTCTAGTGTTTCTTGAGGTGGGGGTACATTTTCCAATTAATGTCTAATCGTCCTGAGCTTATTAATATGGTTGATGAGGCGGTCACCAAATCAATAAGGGTTGAGAAAGAAGGTTAAGCATGATGATTTTTATCATTGATGAAGATTTTATTCAATGAAACCATTTGAACTGGTTTGTCATTTCTATAAAGTGGATATGGAACCTTAGAACACTAGAGATCAGGGAGGGACCTCATGAATGGATCAGGGAGGGATCTCATGAATGGATGAGGGAGGGATCTCATGAATGTTTCTTAGACAAAACAACATCACAAGCAAAAGTTCTCGAAGGTCCAACTCCTTTTTTGGGAGGGAAGAGTACGTGGCTCCATAGATCATAAGTGACGAGGGGCATGTTGAATGACATAAGAAAAGAGAAAATTTACCATTGAAGAACACATGCAAATGAATGAAGCGTGTCACCTTTTGGCATTGAGAGTTCAATTAGTCAGGGACTTCACTTTTTTAAATGTCCAAAAGCAAAGAGATGAAAACACTTAATCTTCTTCCAAATTCAATGCCTCTAACTCATTCCTTCTCCTTATTGCAGGCGCCATGGTCCTCCTCGTCTTATGCTGCTCAATATCAAGTTTCTCTCATATTTTTGGACAGATAAACATGGTAAGGCCCTCTTTATTCTGTCCTTTTAGTTATTTGGTCACCTATGTTCAGTCCTCCTACTTATTTAGTCACCTAAAAATAGAAGGAAATTTAAGCGTGTGATCTCTCTGTTCATCATACTGTCCATCTACTCTGTCTTTTGGCCAACATGAGAAATACAAATATTCTATCCCCTCAGTGCACAAAGCACAAACAAAATCATTCTTGTACTCTGTCTTTTCGCCAACATGAGAAACATAAATATTCTATCCAAGCATTGCACAAAGAAAAGCATTCTCCCCAACATGAGAAACACAAATATTGTATCCACGCAGTGCACAAAGAAAATCATTGTTCTATAGAGACCTAACATCGTAAAAGGATTTGATGGTGAAAGGGCCTCTTGTTCTCTTCTTTCTCATTCCTAGACTAGCTCTGCAACAATAATTGAGAAATCATGAAAGGTTGTGTTACTACCTATTAATAGCCAAGAAGCATAAATAAATATAAACAATTTCGAGTTCTTACAATAGTCTCATATTACTCATGATTTAGAACTAGTCATAGAAAGAAATATTGAACTAGAAACCATTTGCTATAGGAATTAACATAAAATTTTAGAGGGGATCCAAATATTCTATTTAATCTTGATTCTTGAACAATACATATTTTTTTGTTTAAGTTTAAATTTGAAGTTCCAATAATTTTTTGTTTAAATTTAAATTTGAAGCTCCAATACCTTAGTGTTTTAACTTTATTGTTTTTGCAGATAGGACATTCATAGATGGAAGTACAAGTGAGTTTTCCTGTGATGAACCATATAGGGATCCATGTTCAATCTTTTTCCATGTTTGAATTATAGTTTATTTTCCTTCTATTCTTTCAATTACCATACTTTTCTACTCTTTTCTATATACCATATAAGATTTCTACTATTTTCTATGTGTCAATGAAATGGATTAGATTTTCTATATACCATATAAGATTTCTACTATTTTTTGTTGCGCCCAGGGCTTGGCCATGGAGGCTGGCAATGCCCGGCATCGCCCCATCCGCCCCCGGAGCTAAGGCATGGTCCCATGGGACCGTGCCTTAGTTGTAGGGGGGGCTGGGGTGATGTCGGGCATCGCAAGCCTCCATGGCCAAGCCCCGGGCGCAATAGAGAACAACCAGTGATGTGCGACTATCTAGGAAACTGGCCTTTGTGCAAAGAGTTCCTGCATTCATACACTGGAATCAATATGAACAACTACAACATTGGTGGCAGTGCACAGGGAACAAACACCATCGATCCACATCTCCTCTCTTTCGATGATGATCTGTATTTCCCAAGCGAACACAACTACTTCGACCCAAATTTAGTCAAACAATACATTTTTCATGGGCCGATTTGCATTCATGCAGACTCTTCAGAACCCGATGTCTAAACCAATATGCTCAATATGGTGAATTCTTCTGCCAGTGTTGGTAGCATCTTTTGTCACAATGTTTTTAACTAAAATGGTCATGATGATCAGGCTTGGGAAAATAATGATGGACTATTTAAGCATCTATGTCATAGGCAGAGTTTTGTTACATTGATAAACCCTAATTTGTGACATAACACTCCATATTTAAGAGGTCTGTTGTGATTTTGTTACCTCATATTCTGGATCACTTCATATTAGGGAATAGATGGTAAGCAAAGCACAAATCCGTCCTATTATAATGGCTCAGGCACTCTCTTAATATATGTGATATTAAACACATATATGTGTAATTCATATTTCTCATGGTTAAATATGGATCAGATGCGATGTTATTGATATTAATTTTGGAAATGTGGAGGAAACAACTCCATCTACATGACAAGCTATTACTCACAATGTCTGTTGCATGATTGGATGAAATATATTTTGTTTGGAATAAGTCAATGTTTTCCCTATGTTAAAGGGCAGGTTTCAACTGCATATGTATTGTTCTCTATTGTGCCCGGGGCTTGGCCATGGAGGCTGGCGATGCTCAACATCGCCCTAGCCCCCCGCGGCTAAGGCACGGTCCCATGGGATGGTACCTTAGCCACAGGGGGACTGGGGTGATGCTGAGCATCACCAGTTTCCATGGCCAATCCCCGGGCACAACAGAGAATAGCTCATCCTGGAGCTTCTTCATCACTGGTGGGTTTCTCAGTGCTTCAAACATTTCCCACTCTATCACTATAGTCGTTGTGTCCAAGCCACCAAGCAACATATCCTGCCAACATCAATATCATGATCATGAACATCCAAGTATCAAATTATATTAACAGTTATCTAAATCTAATTTGATATATTATCCATCCATGTGGGGAAATTTTAACTTACAAAGAGAACTCCTTTTATACCATCTCGTGAAATTTGAAACTCTCTATCTTTATCTGTAGAGGCTACAAGTAAGATATCCACAGTATCATGTGTGATGTTGGGATCATTCCGGGCAATGTGTTCGTCTATTACTTTCTCTAACAAGTGCTCTTGTTTCTTTTGTAGCTTCTTCATCCGACGATTGAGCCCTTGCAAATCCATCCAGTCCAAATAAGGGATGTAATCTCCAATATTAAAAGAACCGAGTAAGAAAAGACTTTCTCTTACCATTGAACTGAAACCCCTCAAGTCTTGGTCACAATACTTTCTACCGAAGGCCATCCTACAGATTATAGCCGTCCCAAGGGATGCCAAGGTTTGGTTGATGATTAAGGGACGAGAATCATCTGAATTAACAATAGAGCGAATCATAGTAGAGACTTCCTCTTCTCTAATAAAGTGGAAGTAATCTAAGCGCCTAGAGCTCAACAACTCCAAAGCATAGAGATTACGCAACTGCCTCCAGTAAGGGCTATATGAGGTAAAGTCAAAATCCAAAAAATTAAATGACAAATGCTTAGCAGCAGTCAACGGAGCTTTGTTTGAGAAAAGATGATCATGGGTTTTGAGAAACTCCCTCGCCACCTCTGGAGAGGAGATGACTAAAGTGAGAATGGAGCTGAGACAGAGAGACATGAGAGGCTCGTGTTTCATAGACAAAGCTTCTAGCGCTCGGTGGGGAAGCGTTCCCAGCATGTGAATATTGTCGATAATGGGAAACGGGGAAGGCCCTGGAGGAAACCTCTCCTTTCTTTTCTTGCTCCATGCCACTACCAATACAACAAAAAGAAGAGCACTGAAGAATTTAACATAAAACTCTACGCTCTCTGAAACTGGCCGCTGTGGAAATTCCGACTCCATCATCTTTTTTGTGCTGAAACAACCAGCCACAATAATACAATTGGCCAGACCAAATACAAGGTGGTGCAAGATACTTACAATTGCAAGCAACATTTATAAATGCTCATATTCCTACAGCAAGAGGACGCATTTCTAATCATTCACAACCACATGTAAATGAATGACTAAATCTAGTTTTCCCACCAGAGAAACTGATTTAAGTGAAAGGGTGTTTTTAGCTAGATTTTTGTTTTGAAAACTTCAATTTTTCAATATAATTATTATGAAAGAATTATTACGATTTCAATATGGAATTCAATAGGTTAGTAATGGAATAAAATTTGGGTATAAGATAATACTCTGTTTTACAATCATTTTGGTCCACTCGATTGACATCGAGTTCTGAATTATTTATAAGCTAATTATTACAATTCTTATTATTACTTAAATAAATCTTAAATCTTAATACAATTAAAGCTAATTCAAACCCTAAAGCTTAATGTACGAATTGATCAATAGTTGATGATATAGTCAAGGATAACTGTTTTTCCTATTGCCTATGTTTCATGAAAGCACAACAAAAGAGGCTAGTTCTCAACAATCCCAGGCTATTGGCAATAAAATGTATATATAATTACAAGAATATATATATATATATATATATATATATATAATTCTTCTGCAATGTGCGTGCATACTGTACTTGTAGGTATATGAAATAAGGGCATAATATGAAAAGGCAAAGGTCTGTACGCATTCAATATGGAAAACATGGAATCAAGCGCCTTCCTCTCATAAATTTAATTAACTTTGAATTGGCAAACGTGGCTTGCCTATTATAAATAATTGTAATCAGGAGGATATCTCAAACGCCATGTTGTTACAAAATGAACATAATCACATTTATAGTTCCATGTTGTTAGCCTAGGGAAATTTATAGTCAAGTTATTATAAAAACCAAATCAAAAAGTTTGAGATAGAGTTGGTTATCAACTGGACGGCCAGTTCGATAGCTAGTGTTTTGTTGATTTTTTCTTGGAGCTCGACATGAATGAGAATGATTTTATAATTATACTTATCAAACCCATCATCCTATTCTAGCATTGTTGGATCAAGTCGAGAAGAGGGAATTGACAAGTAATTATTGAGGTTAAAGAGAGTGAGAAAGTGACTACAGTTTTAAAAGTCTTCATTTATTTTATGTATGAATTTATTCGCAAGTGTCATATGTGAATACTCAAAGAAAACCTAGTGTAGGTACATATAATATTAAAAAAACTAATATGCAGTGTTCACAAAAATTTAATATGGTTTTTTTTTGTTTGAATTTATTGGTAAGTGTTATAGGTGAATACTTGTGACCTTTTAAAAGGAAACATATGTTTTTAACCATTAGACCCACTATCACCGAAACTACAAAAATCTAATTTGAAAAAAAACCATCAAATTCAGACACACTAGGCTCAGTTTTCCCTATGTTAAAGGGCATGTTTCAACTGCATATGTATTGTTCTCTGTTGCGCCCGGGGATTGTCCATGGAGGCTGGAGATTCCTGGCATCACCCCAGCCCCCCCGCGGCTAAGACATGGTCCCATGGGACCGTGCCTTAGCCGCGGGGGGGCTGGGTCGATGTCGGGCATCGCCAGCCTCCATGGCCAAGCCCCGGGCACAACAGAGAACAATACCATGCAGTTTGTGCACAAGTTTGGAAATGTAGTTATATAAAAATGTCTAGCTGTGTCATATTTTTGGAAAGCATGCCGATGAGGGCCAATGGAACAGAGAACAGGACACTCTGAAGATTTCCTATATTGATCGAAAATCAAGGGGAAGAAGCATTTTTGTGTCAGGGACGCGGATACCAAATATCTGGCTGCACCGATTTCTGAAGCTCATTTTATATAAAATTTTACTCAACCTAGTATCTGAAGCTCATTTTATATAAAATTTTGGCGAACATGATATAAATTTATGATCAAATTTAGAGAACATAATTTAGGTAAGTGCAATCCATTTTTGCTCCAGCATCTAAGCGAAGATAAGGGTTGCGAAACATTTACATTTAAAATTTCTTAGCTCACATGTTTTGAATATGGTCAATATAACAATACTTTTAAGAAACTATTTATGTTTCATTCAATGTAACTTGTATTTACATTTTTATTGTTAAAATGAAAAAAATGATTAAAAAATGACGTTGAATTTTTAAAGTATATTATGATATTTTCATGGCATTATGTATTACCTTGTCCTTTGCATGATGATAACATTTAAAAAGTAAACATTTAAGGGTTGTTTTTATGATTTTGTTTACAGTAATGATGAGTTCTTTTACCACATTATAAAAATGTATCATTTTAATACCCCAATTTTAGAATGGGTGCTACCGGTAGCAGTACTTTTCAATTTGACGGTTGATTTTGAGGTTTTGGTTTTAATGGTACCAAGTGATAAAAATACGATTCCAAATGATCTCAAAATTTAACGTTTTGAAAAGAAAAAAAAAATCAAAAACATCTTTTTTGTTTTTAGGTGCTAATTTTAAGGTTTTTCTGAGCTACTGTCTAAGTTTTGAGGGCAATGTTTGAAAAATGTTGTAATTTTGACCCCGTTTAAAAAAAATGGTGCTACCAGTAGCACCACTTTTTGATTTGGTAGTTGATTTTGATTTTTTTTATGCAAAAATATGGGTTTTTTGGGCCAGAGTTCTCGTTTTGAGGTCACAGTTCTCATTAAGTTGGTAACTATGTTATATATCTTAAGTATTTCCTTTTTGATTTTATACCTCTGGGTAACTTGATTGATCACCAACTCTGAGTCATCAATTACAATTAGATGTTTTCTTTTCTTTTCTTGTGCAAGGATCATCCCCTAAATCAAGGCTTCATATTCTGCTTCGTTATTAGTACATGAAAACTCCAATCTAATAGCATGTGGATGCAAAATCTTACTTGGAATCATAAGAAGAATTCCAACTCCATTCCCAGAGCTTGAGAAAGATCCATCGAATGAAATCCTCCAATATCCTTCAAACATACATTCTTGATTCTTCGTCTCTTGCACTTGCTCTAGACTTTCACCATGTTGCATGTCCAGGATAACATAGTTTCCAATCCCAACATCTATATAATATTCCATTAATTCATTATCCTTCTTCTTGAAAGAGAAGGGTTTTCTAGGTTCACAGGGCACTTTAATCATTTCTCCTTCTTTTCTTGACAGCATCATACAATTTCCATTGTTCATTATATATCCCCCGATCATAGATGTCCAATCTCTTCCCACCACAACTCCATATTCTGGACAAAGGTCCACCAAAATAATATTGAAAACTGTGATAATATGGGGAGCTACCGTAATCCAATCATAAAAGTCCTTGATCTCTCCATAAGCTGGCACTTTTCTAGAATCAATTGCATATATACTTTCACCAATTTCATAATACATGGTGCAACTCATGCCCCATGCCTCCATGACTGCCAATGGCATAATATTATTCATCACACCTGTGTCAACCAAACAATTATGTAGTGCAACATCGTAATTTTCAATTGAAATGTAAAAAGGAGGAATTTAACCTCTTAGTTTGGCAGTTGACTGGCTAAGGATTTGTTTTGGACTAGTAACAATAACATCTTCTCTTTCATATGGATCGTCCAACAATTTCAAAATGTTTTCTCTTTGCCGGGGAATATTCACTGCTTCTGTAAAGGGAAGGGTTATCCTTAATTTACTCAAATCCTCTACGACATTATATGTTGTTTGAGTGGAGTTTGACATCATGTGTTTCCTTTTACTTCCAACATTATCCGTCACTTTCTCATTTTCTCTTTTCTCATTTATTTTTTCTTTTTCTTTTTCTTTATCAGAATTGCCTTTATTTTTTGGTCTATTTACAAATCCTCTTGTTTGGGCGATGTTTTCTTGTGATTTGGGATTGTTTTCACCCTCTTCAAATATATACATGGACGTCTCAAATTTGTCCATTTGCACAGTTTCAGATCTTTCATCAGGTGAGTAATAATTCTCTTGCTCAATTAATTTCTCGTCATACACATCATCCAGAATAGCAACATTAGGAGTAGGTTGTTTGGGAATCCTTGGCCTTTTCAGATTATCTGTGTTCTCAAATATCACTCTATTTTCTTGGGGAGGTTTCCTTATTTTCTCTAGGATTGGCATTCTTGGATTTTCCACATAATTATCTCCCCTTCTTTGTCTGGTTATCTCGTTTTGCATTTTCTTGACATTTCTATTCATCTCTGCAATTTCGATTCTTTTCTTAGTTTCTTGTGTCGCCATAGGGTCAACCTTGACATCAGGTATGGTTCCCTTGAAAAATCATCCTCCCATTGCTTGGTTTTGAGCCGGTCGAGGCTTGAATTCTTCATTCTTTCTTGAACTGAAAGCTCCTTGATTATCAATATTTAATCCTCCCAGTTGCCTTTGTACCCTTCCCAGTATAATGTCATGGTTAACACCTGTTTCAACCATAATTTATTCCATCTTAGTGGCTTTAGTCATTGTCTCCTCCAAGGTATCCATTTGGGATGTTTTGATAACATATTTGACATTCGGGGGCATTGCATTCTTATAACAACCAAGAACGACTGGGTCATTTGTTATTTTATCTTTTGGAATCCTACTCAAGGTTTTATTGAACCTGATATTAAAATATCGTATCTTTTCATTATTTCTCAAACCAATCTGGGTGAAATCGGTGAGAATGGTATGATAAAAAATTGGAGAGGCAAACATGGTTAGGATAATAGCTTCAAGGTCATTAAATGAGCAAATTGATCTATTAGGCAATGTTGTATACCATTCATACACTCTTTTTGATAAGGTTTGCAGGAACAACCTTACCATGACATCGCCATACTCAACAGAGTGAAAATAAAAAACATGAAGAAATAGGGGCATATGCCTCTTTGCATCGATTTCTCCATCTTTATAAAATTCATTTAGGGTGCCCTTAGGGAGAACAAGGAGATCATGTTGTTCAACTATAATATTTAAAGGGGAATCTCTTATGTTCCTTCCATTTTGAGATCCTAGGTTTCCTTGATTTCTTGCAGCATCTCTTCCACCTCCATGTCTCTTCTCATGATGCTCATCTTGGGGTTGTTCATTTCTTTCTACCATGTCCAGAGAGATTATGGGGATATTATTTTCACTTCTAAGAATAAAGAGTTTCTTTCTTTTACTTCTGGTAATGGGTCCCTTGTATTCGTCCATATTCAATATCAACCTTGTTATGGTGCTTCTCTAGCTAGCCTTTGATTTCTTTGGTCTTGGCGTTCCTCTCTCCTCTTTCTTCAAAGGATTTCTCTTTTCTCTTCTTGGACTAATATTTTCCATGACCTTTCTAACTCTTCTCTTGTCTCGACTGTTGTTATTACTAGATTGTATAACTGATGTAATATGCTTCGTTGATTGTTCAATACAACTTCTAAGCGGGGCTGATCAGCCTAGGGAAAATTCATATATTTTTCAGAAATGCTATACCATACCAAGTTCCAAATTTCAGTTCATTCCCTAGTATGGTCACCAAAATGTTGACGCTTGAATCCGTTAGGACCCAAACGGAAACCTCACGAGGATGTAAGTACCCCTGCATTTTTATAGAGGTGGTACTCCTCTTTGTATTTTCTTAGGACTTCTATATATTCAAAATGTGGGACTTGACAGAAGTTCATCGTAGTAATTAAAGAAGCATAAATATTGTGAGAAAATAAAAGGAAAATGGTTTTTTTTTTCTTTTAAAGAAATTTTCTAAGAAAGGACTAGGAATCACACACTTCACACATTTAAAGAAAATAAGTACAACTTCCTCACATCCATCATATTTTAAGACAAAGACTTATGATCACATAAAATAAAAAAAGAATATGATCCACATGCAAAATAGAACTTTAACAGAGTGGGCACATGGGCAGCTCAAATAAAGATAATTATATATCAACCTCAAATACTTTATATTCTGAAAACAAGATTACAAAGCACAATCAAGATTGTTCTCAAAGTAGTTCTCTTGAAATTTCTAAAAAATATATATGGTATGTTACATATTTTTTGAAATTGTAAATGTGTTTGTCTTAAATACTAGTATTGGGGTTCTCGCAGATTATAAAGCAAATAAATACCTGAAATGATCTTTTAGAAGGAAGATTGTGGGTGGTAGAAGAAAAAAAAGACCTGGTAAGAAGAAAAAAGGAGTTATCAGTCTTCGGTTAAACCTTTCTAGTGAAAGAGGTGGAATAATTGGATGAAGGAATTGATAAAGAAAAGAAGAATGTGATCAACATAAAATTACTATAATGGTCTCTCGTGTCTTTTCATTTCCTTGTTGACGTCCTTTTATCGTTTTCATCAACGGTTACAGGAACCATCTCAACTGCTTGATCAATTTATCGATAGATTTATTGAACCATTCTTTGATGTAAATTTTCATTGGTGCCACATTGATTTCATGCCAGATTTTAATGTTGAATAGCTTTCCCTCCAAGTCTCTTAGATCAAGGGAAATTCCACGTAATGCCTCTTCAATGCCCTGATTTTTTACAGAGTAATCTACTAGCTAGTTATCTATGGAATCCTAATCATATTCAATTATACCACACAATTTTTCAATTGACAATCCTTTAAAAACCAAGACAAAGTCGTTGAAAACTTCATAAAAATGCAGCGAAGCTTTGTGCCTCCACAACGCTTGGTACCAAAAGGTCACTGGGTCAAATTCACAACTCACCTTCTTGCAGATAAACAATTTAGGAAATTGACAGCAATGTGCTATTGCGAATACCAAACAAGATTCCATACAAAATTTATTATTTTTTTTGTATTGTTACAATTGGGAAGAGATTTAAATGGAAATCAGTTTTCCCCAATCGAAAATGGATTTCTCCTTGACAGTGAAATATAAGATATAAAGAGTCATACAATAAATACTGGTGGTATTTTCTTGGCCAGTCACTCTGGTGAATAACCAAGAAATTTCCCAAAAGGGGTTCTTGAATGAGTTGATATGCAACCTACTCATGTCTTTAGGGATGGCCACAATATTCTCCAAAAATTCAAGAAAGAGGTCCAGGTTGTTGTCATGCTTTTTCAAGAAGTCCCTGCAATCTTCACCTTTGAAGGTGAGTGTTGGCTCTGGGAGTTTTATCATTTTATGAAACACTTGAGGTGAAATAGAGACAGGAGAATTGTATTGAAGTTGAATAATCCATTGACTTGCTATATATTTCTCAATGCACTAGGAAACTGGTTCCTTGCAGTCGAAAACCTCAGGAACATAGCCTGCACAAGCAATTTCGGATGTCCAAATTACTTTCTTTTGAGAAGAAAGGGATTAATAGTAATAATACGCTCTAGACCACTGAAATTTTTGGTCCTCACATCCAAAAATGTTCAAAGTATCTCCTCAGAACTGTTGTCGAGTTGTTGTTGCTGCCATAAGTTGACGAGAGCGTTCTTTTCATCCATATAATATTTTAAATGAGTGTTTGAGAGATATAATATAATATTCTGTAATTTATTCTTTAATGCAGCTTAATAAGAAATCTCCTTGATCCCATCGCTTATTAATGATGATATTTACGGGACCTACATGATGAGTTATTAGCATTAAACCATACTAAATGCATATTGGGAAAAACATGAAGGTGGTGGGATGGACAAGAGAAATCATGACTTGGGTTTTTTCTGAACCCTCCAACCCAGGAACCCGCTATTGCAAAAGGTTAAAAATCAGCTAAGTGTTGTAACGTGGTCAATTAGACTCAATATAGGAGAGATGAGATACTTAGGAGCTCAGGGAGTCCGATGGTCAAAATGTAGATCATTGATATTTTGGGTGAAAAATGTATATCACAGAACATGGGATATGAAAGTTTGAAAACCGCCAACCTGGGAACCCGTGACTGCAGAAATATTTAAGTATAGGATGATACAGTGGTCATTCAAACTCATGATATGGGGAATAGGAAGTGAGAGCACACGAGTCCGCCAACTCTCAAACCTGCTGTTTTTGAAAAAATGACTAAGTATAGTAATTAGAAAGGGAGAATAGAAGGGAGAAAAGAAAATGGGAATTTGGGCAAGTATAGAAGAGGGAAAAGAAATGGACAAAAGAGGTTGGGAGAATATAAAAGGGGAGGGAAATTTCGGAAGTGGGAATTGATCTCAATAATGAGCTAAGAGAAAAAATGTCCAAGTACACACCAAAGTATGTTCAATTGTTGGAAGGTAGTGATGAATTCCCTCTTCCTATCCATCTAAAAAGTAAATACCAAACCTGATACAACTGAGATTTGTATGGCACTTGATTGTCGTCTATGCATGTGTTCAATGTTGGAACCAAATTCTCTTTTTTTGGTAATAGTTATATGATTTCCAAGTCTAAATTAGATGTTGTGAAGCTTCGGTTGTTTATCCTTTCACATGTATTCATTCCTCCCAAACAATTAATGGCACTTGTGCCATTTTGTGGTCCTCTTTATACTCAATCTGATTACTTGAATATTGTCAAATAAAAACATAGCATTTCCATGTATAATATGTGCATGAATTGTTATGCTTTTGGAAAATTTAATAGAAAAACCTTGTTTTCTATCGATATTCGTCCACAAACTCATGGGAACATCACAAGGTTCATAGATAGTTATAGGGCCTCATTATTTAGTGAATATTGTTCCTTTGAGGAACATTCCAATGACAAAGAGTTCTTTATGAAGTCGCATAGATTTGTTGTTGTGCATGCAATACACAGTGTCCTCCTAGTGACGAGTTGCTAATAAACTATAACAAACTATAGTTGTTATATACCACCAACCACTCATCAAAAATGACTTGGATTGGATCTACCTTTATATGTCCCCTTAGGGAGTAAGAAAAACATGATTGAATAATTATATTTTTTATTTTCAATGGAACAAATTTAAATGTATTGTTTAATTTGACATTTGTTTTATAAAGTGTTAGGTTGCATGTTACAATCATTGCATCAAATATGGGGACTAATCTCCTTATAACTTCTACACATGGAATTTTGTATATTTTATTTCTTGAGTTTTCTTAATATTTTTAATATTTTTTAATATTAGTATAAAATTAATTTAATTTAATATTCTTTTAACCTTATCAAATTAATTAATTTATTCACTAGAAAAATAAACTACTTACATTTACTTATGAGGATATTCATAATTATAAAATCGATAATAGCACCTATATTTCACTTGGGGGCCAAATATCCCATTTAGATGGGTCATTTGGTGGTTTTCTAGCCTTATTCATGGCCCATGAGCCATAAAATCTTCATTTAGAACCTAATTCCCTCATTTTCCTTCTCCTACAATGGTAAATTCTCTAATACCAACCTCTCATAAAAAAAAAAATTCCTAAGAGTGCCTAAGAGCTTCATTTAGGTTCCCAAGTCCTTTGACTTCCTACCCATACCATGATAAATTCCTCCAAATCATCCCTTGAGTGAAAAACTTCTAATGGCAATCATCTCCCACTTGGAGACCTAAAATCCCATTTATAGCGATTAAGTGGTGGTTCAAGGCCTTGTTCCTATCCGATAAGACTTAGAAGGTTCACACATGGCATTAAATCCATGTTTTCTTCATTGGATCATGGTTAAGGGATTGAGATCCATACATGGAGCACAAAACCTCCATGATGGCACTAGTGTTCCACTCAAAGACCATATATTACCTATATAGGGCATATATGGTAGTTCAAGGTTTCATTAAGGGGTAAAATGTTCATAGATAAATTGTTTCAATGGAGTAATCCCATTATTAAATGTGGAATTTAATTTAAAATGGCTTCATAACAAAATACAATCTTCAAAAGTGAATCTTGTTTATCAAAAGATTATTATTTTATTCTTTTAAAAAACATAAAAACATCTATATAGACACGACAAAAGTTTATAACAACAAAGTTGTAGATCACTTTCAAAATCTTTTCATTTATCTAAAGAGCAACAAAAATGGATGTTGGGAAAAAAGTTGTGGGAAAATTGCAAATATTTTTTTTCCTGTCAAAAGATTTATTTTTATATTATTTTGAAAACAAGAAAATACATATCAAGACACAAAGAAACTTAATAACATAAAAGTTGTATATCTCTTCAAGACCTTTACAAGTATGTAAACAATTCCAAAAATGGATGTTGGGATAAAATATTATAGGAAAATTACTAAATTACTCTTGAACAATTTTAGGGCTGAAAATTTCTTTTATAATTTATATTTTTTTTGTTACAATTATTGTATTCTCTTTATTAATGCATGCAAATTTCTAAAGTGCATGAACGTTTATTTTTAATTTTTATTTTCAAACTTCACAGTAGTTAGAATGGTATTTCAAAATACATTAAGGTTAATATAAAAAGAATGTGTGCACATTTTAAATAACATGTACATTTTCATGCACGGGCATGTTCCCAAATTCCCATTTGCCAATTTTTTAACCATCAACTTCATGAAGGATCCCTTTTTTTTGTTCCATAAACCAGTTCATGATGTTAAGTTAAAATTGACTATTGCAATTTAACAAAACAAAGGTCTAAACATCATTGTTCGAGCAAGAACACCAACATCATATGGCTTGAAAGATGTTTTTAAGGCTCATGAGCCATGTATGGGATATTAAACAACCCTACATGACCTCTAAAGGGAATACTTGGTGAATGAGTATAATAATAGTGATGTTATAATTTTTTTCTCTCCATAAAATGGTATTAGGGACCCTAGACATGGCATGAGGAGGAACACCAATATAGAGCCTAAAATATGATTTAATGTGTCATGGGACCTAGATATGGTACCAAATCCACATAGGCCATATAAAGGGAAAATTTATCCCATGGATATGATATGTGCACCATTATGAGTTTTTCCACACCAATGATGAGTTTGAAGGCCATATTCATGGTTGGACGATGAAAACAAATGTCTTAGGGCATGAAGTAGGATTTTAGAATTCATGGGACATCATGCATCGGGTTTGAAACCATCACAGGGGATATTTATAATTACCCTTAGACATTATAAGCCTTGCACATTAGGGATTGTAGTAGGGCCTAATATGACCCTCATGTGAAAAATAATGTATTTTCCCTTAAATTTGATGCTCTATATATTATTCATGATGCAACGGACCCTATAATAGAAAATAGGCTCACAAAGGGAATATGGAAAGCATCACTTAGTTTAATGCCCCAAATAGATTAATTAATTATTATAATTAAGTAAGGTAATTGAGGCAATTAATGTAATAAATTTAATTAAATGCTTGAAATCATTAATTCAATTAACTCAAGTAAATTATTAAACTAATTAGAATTTATCATAGTTTTATTAATATATTAAATTATTTAACAATGAATAAAATTATTGATGGTATTACGTGTGATGGACAAGTAGGACGGGGAAGAATTGCATAGCCTTGGACTATCTGTAACTGGGGCCGTTTCCAATGGCATTGGGAACATCAATTTTTTTCCCTTCTAAGTTTGTCATCTTGGCCTCAACTTTGGCATAATTAAGATTGCAAAGCTTTGCGATCAGAGCTTCCCAATGCCCCTTTTCTCTATTTAGTTTGAAAGGACCTTGGTAGATGTCTTAATTATAACATTATGTCAAACTCAAGAATGAAATGAGATCCCTATTGTATATTTCATAGAAGTTAAGAAGCACATTTGGAAAAGAAACATATGATCCATAAGCTTTGTCAGCATCCCTTGTCGCTAAATATTAAGTATTTATTTTTCCTCAACCTGCTCCTCCATGGGATCCTCGCCCATGTACTTACTAAGAATATTATCGTATTTCTTATTCTCGACAACCATGCACTTAATCTCTTTCTCATCCAGAAGGGAAACATAGGCAACAAACTATCTCTCTCTCTATTTCTAGTTTCCCTTTTCCTACTCTCCCATTTCTTCTGCCACATGCCCATCTTCCTCGAATAGGACCGACTTATTGGAAATGACCTCTTCACTCTTGATAGTCAACCTAGCCTCCCTCTATATAGAATCAATACTCTTCCACTCCCTTAGTGCTCTAGTCTGCAAATCCTCCTCTGTGGGATGCTCGACTTGATTTAAAATACCATTATCATCATCTATGTTGCCATAATAACTAGATTCAATTCTCTTGTAAATCACATACATATACTTGCTCTTCTTCACCTCAAGGGGCTTAGCGAATATCTCTTTAACATTAGGGAGAAATTTCCCAACTGCACTTGTACAATTGATCGCTAGAACATGGAATGTTACAATATTACAACAACCAATTGTACAAGTGCAGCTGGAAATTCCTCCCCAACATCAAATAGATATTTGATAATCCTTCCAAGATGAAGAATAGGAAGTATATGCATGCAATATATATAATTGAAATGATTCCAGTTATTATGGTGATGGGTATGATAAGAATGATATCTTGGATAAATTCGAGCAGCCTGTGAAGGAGGAGATGTGGGCCAGAGTGATGAGGGAGTCACAAAGGATTGAGTCAATCTAGAGACATGAGAGGTTGACGTTCAAGAGCATGGACATCATTTCCA
>JASDQU010010648.1:86311-97882 GCA_032191745.1 Picea mariana | reverse complement strand
TCACATAATTAGATGCAAGAAAATAGTTCATCATCACACCATCCTAGTAGAGTTCGGGGCTTGACCCTTCTGACTCGAGAAAGTGTTCAGACTAGTTTATTTTCTGCATCTCATCCAGAGCTTAGTTGATTCAACGAAGAGGCAAGACTAGTACCCATACTTGGCGTGTTTCTCTTCATAGACTATTTCCCTCTCTAGCCCAGTGAGTCGGGCTCGAGGTTGGGTCACAGGGGATTTAGATCTTTTAGAGTCCATGGGAATTTAGGTGGTTTTCCTCCCACCATTTGGTATTCCTTGGATGCACCTGACCATCTCCTACCAACCAGACAAGTGTTGAACAAGATAATTGGAGATGATGTTTATAGGATATTTATTCATATCACTTGGGTTACCTCTCCTGATGGATTATGTCCAAAGATGGCCTCCTATGTTGAGAATTTATTGAATATTAGGGATGGACTCATCGATCGACCACATTTTACATTCCTCCAATGGCTACATGCTCTTTGAATTCCTCTAAGACAGTTCATAGTGGGCTCTCATACACTTTGGGTAGAGACAGACCATCAGACCGATTGAACAGACATGCTCTGTCATCTTTGTCATCTTTAGGAGGTCAATATTGAGGAACACTTCATATTTCGTTGCCCCATTTATTATGAGATCAAGGGGCGATTTCATTTCTTATTTACGGGGGCTCATGCCCTCACATGATTCTTCAGGTATCTAAGTGTTGAACAAGATAATCAGAGATGAAATTTATAGGAGATTTATTCATATCACTTGGGTTACCTCTCCTGGTGGGTTATGTCCAAAGATGGCCTTCTATGTTGAGCATTTCTTGAATCTCAGGGATGGACTCATCGCTCGACCACATTTTACATTCTTCCACTGGGTACCTGCTCTTTGCATTCCTCTAAACTAGTTCAAAGTGGGCTCTCATAGACTTCGTGTAGAGATAAACCATCAGATCGATTGACCAGACATGCTTTGTCATGTTTGTCATCTATAGGAGGTCAAGATCGAGGATCACTTCATATTTCGTTTCCCCATTTATTATTAGATTGGGGGCAATTTCATTGCTTATTTATGGGGGCTCATACCCTCACAAGATTCTTCAGGTATTCAGATCAACAGTGCTTAACATTTTACATACAAGAGGCCTTTAGGCTCTGGGCCCATACTCTTTAGCCTTCTACGAGACCAGATCATATTCGATGGATCACTTCCTTATTCATGGTGATACCCACTGGAATGGGCACTAAGAGATACACTGACACCAACAAATCCATGGACTCCATATTGGTGCATATTCATGAGACTCTCGCTTGTCCCACGAGATTTTAGCGACATGACCAGAACATATCCCTTCCTAGGAGATGAAGGAGATCTCCTAGACATCGTCGTTTCACTAGCTTGACCACTCAACAACACAACAGACGATCCATACAACCTACTAGCTCCCCCTTAGGAAAACCTACTATACTCAACTTCTTTTAGTCGGCCTTGGATGGTAGGAGAAATGGGTCCACTACAGGACACATATATTTCCTTTATTCTTCTTCTAGCTCCTCTTGTCCTTAGATCATCACCTATGCTACATTTCATCATCAAGATAGGTATCTGAGCTCAGGGTTGAGGTTTCTTCATACCTCATAGTTGATCTCACTCTCTAATACTTCACCTTGTTGCACTTTACTTTTTGCATTTTTCCTTTTATAGGAGACCTTTGGTACCCCTGGATTGTATTGACATCATTGTATTCAATAGTCCCTTTGACCTGCTTTTGTGGTCATTAGTCAAACATTAATAAAATTATCTTATATTTTCTTATCTTAGCATTAGCCTCATAAAAACCTAGCAACACAAACCAACTAAAACTGAATAGAGACTAACTATACAACAAGGAAATAAAAGCAAGAAACAAAAGAAACAAATGCGTGACAGGAGTGAAGGAAATAAAAGCAAGCAACAAAAGAAACAAATGCATGATAAGAGTGAAGCCATTTATTTATCTCCATTCTCAACACCGTATCCAAATGCACAATAATGTGATTTCTAGCCGTTAATACTAGCAGAGGGGGAAACAACTTGTTTCTTATCCTTCTCTTAGGGTTAATATATCCCTCATATCATGAGGGTGCATGGTACTTCCCCTTGCTTGAACATGTTGGATTGAGGTCAAGTGACCACATTTATTTACCTATGGTAGGTGTGACAACTTCTGGTGGTCTCTTGTGTAAGCCTCCCTTATTTATACTTTTCTTAACGTCTTGTTACCCCTTGCATTACCATTGATACATCTGAGCAATTAGTTGTGTAATAATTATGAACCAATTTTAGCAAGCAAACATGTAGGATGATGCATTTGGGATTTCCATATAACATATTTTGGTTTCTTGTAGTATATAAACTATTTTCATTACATCTCTCTCTCTGATATAAAACACACAATCTAAGGGGTATCTCTACATTTCAATTTTTATAAAGAAAATATATCGTTCTCCAAATCCAAGGGGTATTTATTTACCAAATTCATTTGGTACTAAAAAATGACCTCCTAAAACTCATGCCAAGGGGTATTTATCTACCAAATTCATTTTAGACTAACAAATGACTTAAAACTCATGCCATTTGAGCAGGAAAAAACATAGCAGAGATGGAACTTGTTACTCTCCATCAACCTCATGAGTTAACCAACGCCTCATTGGCTTGTCTTTATATTTTTATATTAAGAAATGATTATCACTATTATAACTTATATAAAAACAACAATATGTTTTCAATAAATATTTAATATTGTAGTGGAAAACATTATATGTTGTAGAAGTAAGATAATGTAATGGAAAATTACATTTTCATTCTCCAATGCAAATTAACCATCCCACTAAATGTCACTTATATCCATGATATATTCTATAGAAGTGATGGCTTCACATTGAAGTTGTTGCAACTGTGTTAATTTGGTCAGAAGAATTTTGGGTGTTTTCCAATGATGATGTTTTCCTTAAGGCTATGATGGTTATTGCAATGTGCATTAATAGGTGGACTAGTTGTTTAGATTTTCTTTGGATTAACACTCGGGGGTCTGTATTTTTCTTTGTTTAGATTTGCTTTAGATTAAAACTTGGAGATTTGTATTTTTCTCTATTCTGTTCATGATAAATCACAATTTCATTATTAAATTTAATTGAGTTCTATTTCATCATCAATGGTTTGCTCCTTTGTATCAATCCAAAGGAGCCAGACAATGAGGCTCTTGCTTTATCTCCTTATTCACCTTGGTACCTATGTTGGGATCCATACTTGCTAGGATCTATCACAATCTTCAAAAGTATGAAAACCAATCTCGTCTACAAAAGATATTACCGTTTTGGGCTTCAAGGGAAGTTTATGACAATGAAACTATGTATAGTTTAGTTGGAGCTCAACCATTAAAAATAATCCTCTAGTCAACAACCATCTATTGGTCTAGTAGGTACTTCTTTTGATTGTAGTAACTCCTAATCATCACTAGAGCATGAACAACAAGATAAACCCATAGGACTATTACAACAACACAGATCTTTGGTGTTGAGTACATAGTTCAGTTCAATTCAATGACATCTCCTCCTTTTGCAACACAAATCTATTGGTCCAACATGTACTTCTTTTGACTCTAGAAGCTTCTTTCCTATTTTGTTTTCCATTGATACATTAATATTGTCTCTAGTTTAGGAATTACATAAGCACTCAAAAACCTTCTCAATGGTTGTTAGTTTCATAAAGAAACTCCTAGTCATCAACAAATCAGGAAAAACAAAAGAAACCTATACGATTGTTACAACATGATAAAATTTTGGTGTTGAGTACACAATTTAGTTCAATTGAATGATATATCATCCCTTTGTAGCTAATGTGGTATCCGTATATGTAGTATTCATCATTTTCTCATCGTTTTCATTAATCAGTGCCTCTAGCTGGTAATTAGAATACTACTCAACCACAACATCTACCCCTTGTTAGAGGTGGATATCATAACTCATATCCATTGTGTCTTCCAGGGTTTATAATAAGAATATTTTTCCAAATGCAAATAGGAAGTGGGTGCCTTTCCCCCCTTTGAGCCCCTTGGATATCCGATAGTGATTCCTATACTTTCGTATATCCTTGAGAGAGTTATAATTTTTTTCAAATTTAAACCTTTAGGGAGCCAAACAACATGATGATGAGAGGGATCCATCCAAGTCATACGGGTGGTGATTGTATTCCACCTCCCCTTCCCTCTGCCAGGATCAACTAATATAAGAAGGTTGGGCATTGGAGCTCTCACTAACCCTAATGAAGTCAACCGATACTAGCATGTTTATACTTCATACAAGAAGAAAAAGGGATCAAGCTATCATACATCAATGAGTGCCAAAGCTTCAACATGATAGTTTATGTCTATTCTCCTTTTTACTAGTACTTGGATAATGATGTGTAATGCCAATAGTTTGTAGGAATTCCCAAGTTCTTTGTAACATGATATTTTGCAAATCATCACTTGTGAAGTTCACAAATTGTAACAATTACCCATTTCAAATGGATTATACAATACACAGGTTAAGATTTCCCCTGTTAATCCTTTTCATGTATCAATACGTACTCCAACCCCTTCAACTGCTCCATAGACTACAAAACCATGACATTCATCCCCTGTTAGAGGTGGAGATCAATGCCCACATCCATTGTTTCCTCCAAGGCTTACACAATGAATGTTTTGAAAAATTCCAAATAAGAAGTGGGTGCCTTACCCCCACCCCACCCCCACCTTGAGCCCTCTAGAGATTCGATAATGGTTCCTTTACTTTCATATATCCTAGAAAGAGTTTCACAATTTTTCAATTTAATCCTTTAGAGAGACAACTTTATCTGATATAGTAGAGGATATGATGAAAGGGATCCAACCAAGTTGTACATGTGGTGATTGTATTTGGCCTCCACCTAAGATTTGGGTTGTGATGAAGATACTAGTATGCTTCCTGATGGAATCCTAGATAAAATAGTATAGGAAGAACAATAGTGGAGCTACTGCCCATACTAGTGAAGTGAGCTAGTATTATGATGTTTATACTTCATACATGAAATACAGGAGATCAATCTATATACATCAATGAGTGCCAAATCTTCAACAAGGTTGGGCATTGGAACTTCACTTTGATACTAACAAAGTGAGCCAAGATCAACTAGTATGGGAAGGTTGGGAATTGGAGATACTTTTGATGATAGCCATATGTTTGGAATGATGTTTGCAGTTCTTGTTTCTCTTATTGAGGTTATACACATCTTTCACATTTTTATGATTTCTTGTACTTAAAAATGAGTGGTAGGTGTTTTGGGATTGGCATTTGAAGTGCTTATATCTTTAAATATTCTACATGACATCTTCAAGATGATAAGGTAGACATGGCTCTTTTAGTAAATGTAGTTGTAATTTGACAATAACTTTGTCATGCTATTTTGAAAATCAACTAGAGCATATAAAGTGACATTACGACTTGCAAGTGCCACAAGTCCTTCTGCATATGTTCTTAGTCGGGGTATTGGTTGGCAGGTGAGTTGACTAGGATTGATTGTTTTAAATCAAATTTCATTTTAATTGAATTGATACAATTCATGTACATGATTTTATTTGGAAAAATGTATGGGACTTACTAGTGTTATGCTTTGGGGTATTGGCATACTACTAGATGGTCTTTTGGGACAGGAACTGGCTCTACTGTTTCATTGTGAGTATACTCCGCTCAATGAAGTCATCATGAAAATATTATTATGAGTACTTAATTTCTAGAAATCATGTTTTATACCTTAAACTTTAACTGAATCTGTGTTGCTATTTCATAGAAAATGTTGGACTTCTTGGTATTACTAGAGTAGGAAGTCAATTAGTTTTATAATCTTATTTTCAATATTAGGTTGAGGGTGGGGGTGTCGGGTAATATTAGAGAAGAAATAATATGTTTTCTATAATATTACCCCCCACGCCCACCCTCGTTGGTGAATATTAGGTTGAGGGTGGGGTGGGGGGTAGTATTAGAGAAGACATAGTATGTTTTCTCTAATCTTACCCCCCACACCCACCCTTGTTGGTGACTCCTTTTTCCTGGCTAGATATATATTTACTTGATTTGAGAGAAATGTATTTACTTGTTTGAGACAAATGCATTTACTTATTTGAGAGAAATGTTTATGATCTTGTTCACAATCCTTCATATTAATGCTTTTTTTCATTTACTGACATTTAGGGAAACTGGGAGCTCTTTTTGCATCAAAACCATTTTCCATGTGTTGCATTATATGGTGTGCTCCGTGCTAGTTGGTAAGTGGTTTCAATCAATCCAAATAAAATAAATATATTTGGAAGTTCATGGTTGTGGGTTTTTGAGTCTTCTTATTTGTTGTTATTTTTTCCAACTGTTGATAACGTTTCCATCATCCAATTCACTAACATGAACTCAATGTGGTGCCTATTCATTGTTAGAGTTTTCTAATTTTTGGGATTGTCTATTCCACAATACTTAAATGAGTTTGTTGTTACTTTTAAAGTGGGACCTGTCCATACAAATGCATGATGGATGGGTAAGTTCAAAAATAATTTGGATGCATGCAGTGTTTTGATTTTCAAGGTAGGATATAATAGAGGTCTTGTGACTACTTTTAATTTTTCATCTTTTGGTTGCAGTTTAATGACTTTTTAAACACCATATTCATCACCAATAGTTACACTAAGTATTGCATTATTTCTATATAACACTCTAGAAGTTGAACAAGACAAGAGGGATAGAGGGCTGTCACGGTGGGTAAAATTCAAAACATTCAGAGGGGACATTCAAAATGAGAAGTTATACCATTCAATCTCAGTAAGTTCCCTCCCCCAACAAGATTTTGAGGATATGCTGTGCGATTGGATAATGCCTGCTAGGAAATTGTTGAGTGAATGTACTATTATGTTATTTCAATTTGGTTCATGAATTGGGACTTTCAATTCTAAGGAGATGGTGACAAGAATGCATCTCCCAATGATTAAAGAAGATGATGTGAGGGGTCGAGTGACAATTGCAATGGAAATCCTTGTTTGTCATAAAATAACTATTTTCGGATATCTAGTTTGGTCTCTAGTGTAACTTTTTTTATCATTATTATTCTTTCGGCACTATGAAAGTGCGAGGGCATTGCCTGAATTATTGTTGTGAGGGGTCGGGTGACAGTTGCAATGGAAATCCTGGTTTGTCATAAAAACCTATTTTCCGATCTCTAGTTTGGTCTCTAGTGTAACTTTTTTTTATCATTATTATTCTTTTAGCACTATGAAAGTGAGAGGGCATTGCTTGAATAATTGTTGTGAGGGGTCGAGTGAGAGTTGCAATGGAAATCCCATTTTTTCATAAACACCTATTTTCCGATCTCTAGCTCAGTCTCTAGTGTAATTTTTTTTATCATTATTCTTCTTTCAACAATATGAAAGTGAGAGGGAATTTACTTAATTACTATTGCTTGTCAATTTATCTTTTGTATGCCAGTACACAACAAAAAATATTCATTGTGTTTGACAATCGTTTATGTAATAAGAAAGCACACAACAAAAAATATTCATTATGTTTGGCAATCATTGGTCTTTTGTTTTCCAACACACAACAAAAAGTATTCATTGTGTTTGACAATTATTAATGTAATAAGAAAGCATGTTGCTAATAACAAATCTCTCATTGTATGAATTATCCTTATCTTTGGTATTATTATGATGGAACTTTGTGTTGGAAAAACTAAGTTAACTTTATGTTGGAAAAAATTATCTTTATCTTTGGTGTTATTATGAGGTAACTTTATGTTAGAAAAACTAAGCCAACTTTGTGTTGGAAAAACTAAGTTGTGGTTTTATTAGATATTGCAGATAGAGTTTATGCCTCTTTACTTTGCAAATAAATTTCAAAGTGTAATAATGATTTTGCAATTAGTACTTTGAAATATTTGTATAAAGCATAAAATGGTTCTTTGTATGATGCATAAAATGGTTTGTGAATTTAAGTAGGAAAAATTAGGTGTCTCATGGCCTTGAAGATGTTGATTTCCTAGCAATGATTTCTAAATATGGTTTACCACAAGTTTTGGTTTTGATATTGAACCAAAGTGTTAAAAATGGAAAATGGTTCTTTGTATAATACATAAAATGGTTTGTGAATTTATGTAGGAAAAATTAGGTGTCTCATGGCCTTGAAGATGTTGATTGACTATCAACGATTTCTAAATATGGTTTACCACAAGTTTTGGTTTTGATATTGAACCAAAGTGTTAAAAAGGGACTACCTAATTAAAACCTTTCAGGAAGAATTGTTACCCTCAATTTGACTTCAAAAATTCATTGAACGTGACAACCTAATGCTGCTTATTTTTATTGCTAGTTTCACTCAGAATTCTCTGAATAAAAGAGTAAAATGGGCTTGTTTGGGGTACTTAGCTCTTTATGGTCAACAATCCATGTTGCTTTTGTAGCTTACTATTTACTTATTTTATTTTGCGTTGGAGGAAATGTAAAAAATTTCACAATGGGCACAATAAACAAAAGGAAATACTTGCAACTTTGATAGCTTACTCATTACTCTTTATTTTTATTTGTGTTGGAGGCAATGTCTATTAATTTTGACATTATCATTTCTATCTCTATAAGCAAAAATACAATGAATTTTTGCCTAAACTTGTGGAGCTTACTATTTAGATTTTCTTTTTTCTCTATATTGTAGGAATGCTTAAATGATTTAAACAAGTTTATGTTTAAAATGCCAAAGAAAGGTTTAAGTTCATAAATTGAACTTGTGGAGATTGCTATTTAGATTCTATTTTTCTCTATATTGTAGGAATGGTTAAATGATTTAAACAATTTTATTCCTTTATTGGGAAAAGGACAGTTAATGCTTTGCCTAAAATGCCAAAGTAGGGATTTTGCATTGGAGACAATGTCTATTAATTTTGACATTATCATATCTACCTCTATAAGCAAAAATACAATGAATTCCAAAGCAAGTCTTAAGTTAATAAATTGCAAGATTTTGTAGTGTGACAATGTTTGTTATATCGCTACATAAACAATGCATCATGTAAATACAATGAATTTTTGTCTAAACTTGTGGAGCTTACTATTTAGATGTTATTTCTCTATATTGTAGAAATGGTTAAACAATTTAAACAAATTTATGTCTTTATTGGCAAAAGGACAGTTAATACTTTGCCTGAAATGCCAAAGTAAGGCTTAAGTTAATAAATTGCAAGCGTTTGTAGTATTACAGTGTTTGTTATATCGCTACAAAAACAATGCATTATGTCTCCAACCCAATGCTTTACTTAATTCATTTTTAAAGTTAGATGTGTTAAAGAAAAAATGCACTTGTTCATTTTTTAAATATCTAAATCATAGGGAGACTAAACTTATATGCCCAAAATCTATCAACAACACATGCTTTCACTTCAAAACACTTTGCCAAAATCAAATTAATTTTGAGATGCTTTTATCAACCTCTAGCAAGCTTCCTTTATATATGCATGTATATCTTGATTTATTCCTTTTATATTTTGGTTCAAATATTGGTGGTTTTTACACCCAAAGGTTATCCAATATGACCTCTTGATATGAAGAGAGAGTTCACGCTAGTTTAGGGTTCGACTAGGGTTCATCGCCTGATGGTCAGAGAAGGGTGGTCATCCAAATTGAAGACTGAATGCCAATGTGATATATTTCACATGGTCATTGTGAGAGTTCACACTCATTTAGGGTTCAAATAGAGTCCACCTTGTGATGGCCATAAAAGGGTGGTAATCCAACAAGTTGCAGATTGAATGCCAATGTGTTGTTATATCCGAGATGGTCAATGAGGGAATGCATACACTCATCATGGTGATTATTTCACTCTTAACATTGACTCATTTTTTCCTTGTAGGTCATATCAATGCCACTTCCATAGTGATTTAATACTTTATTTGTGACATACAAATATCACAGGAGGATGGCCTGCACCCTTCATGATCATAGGCAAATTTCAAACAAAGTTCATTTGGCTTGATGTATTTTCAGCATTCCATCATTGTCTCCGATGTTCATTCCACAAGATAAAATTTATTTGAGAAGAAAACAAGAATACCTATCTCAAATTTTTTGAGAAGAAAGAAAGAATACCTATCTGTTTTTCCTTTGGCAATGCACTCTTCATTGGTTTAATCGATAGAGTTGGAAATGGGAGGTTAAACCCTTTTCCTTCCCCAAGGGTTTTCTAATAGAAGGGGATCTTATGTTTTGAAAGGTGTCCGTTATGGATTTGGAAATGAGATTTCATTCTCAAGTATCATGTTGAATGGGGTCCAAATTTGCTTTTCTCCTTTTTAAAATATCGGTTGGATTTTGGGTTTTTAGAAAAAAAAAATGGCATTGCAGATGCAAGAGTTCTATTTACCAACAAATGTTTCCATTGAAGGTTTTTGTTTATGTTTTTTAGACATGCATGGGTTCTAGGGTTTATCAAATTCATATATTAGGCTCAATCCTTTGTGAAAAGTTGTGGATTCACTGTGTTTGTGTTAAGGCGACTTTTTTCCTTGAAAGATCTCCTAGGTTGTATTACTAGCATAAACTTGGCTTCTATTCTACTCATTTCGTTTTTTCGGGTTTTAAATCCAAGGTCCAACATTTTCCTCAACATAGTTAAGTTATATTGTTGGAAGTTTGTGTTGGATTACTGAGAGGGGGGGGTGAATCAGTAATAGAGCAATTTAATCCTTTTTAACCATATAATCCAAGTGTTATATCAATGTAGCATTATCATCCAATAACTGCAGAGTAAATAAGCAATGAACAAATGAACAATCATACACATACACAATACACCAATTTTTTATGTGGAAACCCAAAGAGGGAGAAAACCACAATTTTTTTTTTCTTATATGTCTTGAAGAATTACATTCATTGGAAGCACCAACTTCCTTTTTTTTCCAGTTGCAATTGGAAGGAGGCTCCAACCCCCTAGTTTCTCAGGCTACAACTTGAGGGAAGCTCAAACTCCCCAATTATTTGGCTACAACCAGAAGGAGGCTACAACCCCCTATGTTCTTCGGCTACAACCGGAAGGTGGATACAACCACCTGTCCTTGCCCCGTCCAACTGCCCTGACGTATAAGTAGAATTATGGAACCACTGTCACACTATATCTGTGAGATATATTGTTGTAAACCTGTACCAATCAACCTGTACCAAACAATCTGTACCAATAACCTGAACCATGCATCAACCATGCATCAACCTATACCTCAACCTGTAATCAACCTGTACCATAATAAAGTGCATCAACCATGCACCAACCTGTACCAACCAACCTGTAATCAACATGTACCATAAACAAGTGCTTCAACCATGCACCAACCTATACCAACCAACCTGTAATCAACATGTACCATAAAAAAGTGCATCAACCATGCACCAACCTGTACCATGAAAAAGTGAATCAACCAAGCACCAAATATGTACCAATCATGTATCAACTACTCATCAACTATGACTCATCAATATGT
>JASDQU010010648.1:73603-85174 GCA_032191745.1 Picea mariana | reverse complement strand
TATTTACCTTTTAAAATCTTTTAAACCACTTTGACTACTTTGACCTTTTGGGGCTTCTAAATGACATATGAGGGTCCTCCAACTTTGTAAGGCCATAACTCTCAAACCATGAGGATTTATGTGAAATTGCGCATACCACCAGAAATGGAATGACATGTACTATCCATATAGAATAGTATTACCTAAAAATATATCAAAACTCATACCGTTATCCATCAAACAAACTTGGGTTCATTACCCAAACCTGGGTTCTCCAACTTCTCATGGCCATAACTCTCTAACGGTGAGGAGTTATGTGACGTTCCACATACCACCGGAAATGGCATGACAAGCACTATAAATATGGGATAGTTTCATTGAAAAATTTACTGACCTTCATCTCATTATTCCACAAATAATCATGGGTTCTCTAACCATACTTCTAGGATAACTCAATCCACAAAGTGTCTTCCCATGAGGGATTTCACCATAAGGGGACCACTTTGCAGTTCATCCATTTGTACTTAATATTATCAACCATGAAAAGAAAATAATGATTCATCTTTACATCAACCAAACTTGGGTCCATTACTCAAACCTTTGTGTTACTGGAATTCACTACCGTAATTTCTCCAAGGGTTGACATCAATCACTCAGGGTTGACATCAATCTACAACATCACTCTCCAATAGTTGACATCAATGACAACCAACAATCCATACCAACTGTCCATCAACCTAAGCCAATTGTCTAACAATTTGAAAGAAGATGTTCAATGATTGTTTAATTGGATACACTTACCATGATTGCTTATTGACAGAATTGTGTTTTGTCTCCTGTGAGTTCCTCCCTCACTCCTCCTTGTTTTTCATATACAACATCTAAGGGTGAAGATGGAAAATATCCAAAGAAACTTTCAAATATAATGATCCAATCCGGATCAACGAAATTATCATATATATTGTTTTCTTTCTACACCAATTTAACTTTAAAATGAAACCATGATAACATGGAATGATGTCTTCAACCAAAGAAATGTGATTTAGAATTATAGTAAGCTTGTAATTAAAACATAATCACAAAAATGTGGACCCACAAAAAGGGATTCATATTAACATGGAACAAAATCTTTAGCAAGGGACATGGCACCTTGATTTGTTGTAAACTTTCAATTAAGGAGGCATCATAAAGACAGAGAACACAAATCACACATGCACTTCTAAACAATGTTACTTATAGAGTGAGGTGGAATTTTCAAAGAACACATTAAGAATTAAAGTGACCCACAAAGCACACATGGAGCTCTACTTAAAATAAATACTAGAGCAAGGAAGGATCCATAGTACACAAAGAAGGGGACACTGAAAATGCACATCCACTTATAAGAGATGTTTTTACTCATGAGAGGAGGATTAACATAGCACACAATAAAGGGGGCACACAAATGAATAAAGAATGGAACTCACACAAAACAAGTATTCAAAAAATGAATAAGAAAGGGGACCCACAAAGTGCACATGCACCTAGATTGAGAGGGAGGATCATCAAAGCACACAAACACCTCGACATATTGTTAGCACCAAAGTGGGATAATTTCTACAAAGAACATAAGGAATGGGACCTGCATAGCTCAAGGATCGACAAAACAAGTAATATTACTCTATTTAATGTAAACAACGATAGTGGCCAAGCAACTTAGGGGTTTGACTCATAGACCAAATGGGCGGAGATCCTAATAATATTGACCTTTCTACACTCAGGTCCAAGAAAATGAGTAAAGAATGGAACCCACACAATACAAGTATTCACAAAATGAATAAGAAAGGGGACCCACAAAGTGCACATGCACCTAGAATGAGAGGGAGAAACATCAAAGCACACAAAAACCTCTACATATTGTTAGCACCAAAGTGGAATAAGATCTACAAAGAACATATGGAATGGGACCTACATAGCTCAAGGATCGACAAAACAAGTACGATTACTCTATCTAATGTAAACAATGATAGTGGCCAAGCAAATTATGGGTTTGACACATAGACCAAATGGGTGGAGATCCTAAGAATATTGACCTTTCTACACTTAGGTCCAAGGTAGGATAAGAGCCTAGGATATGGAAATATAGTTGCCACTTAATTTGTTAAAATCTACGAAAGGGAGGGGGTTGAAAGAGAAGGGAAAGAGTCAATAATTTATAAGGATTTATCAATTCAAGGTGATTTAATGTGTCCTAATAATACGATTGAAGAGTGTATGAAGGATTATTTCCATTTTTGGTAAGGATATGGTTGGAAATTGATGTAGGAGAATATAGCACCAATGCTAAGGAATTGGAATAATAACATGCAAAAATAGCTAATGTGTAGGCAGTCAAAATAGAAAGGTAACAAGGTTGAACATGAGTAGCATAAAGGTGTAGGCACAAAGGAGTGTGTTTAGATAAAAGGCATAAGTGAACATTAGCGTGAAAAATATGTGTTCGCAAAATGGTTGGTTGGCTAAAAAGGAAGGTTATCTCACAAAGGAGTGGGTTGCATGTTATAATAGATGTGAGAAAAACGATATGTTGCATGAAGATGCACATTGAAGATGAAGTAATGCATGGACTAGTTGAATTGTTACACACAGAGCTATTATTCATGGGAGAAAAATGAATGACAAAAGTCACAAACTTAAATTTTAAATCTCATATCGAGATGTCATATTGAAATATGAATAATTCACTTGAAGCTATTGGAAGCTCTAATTCACTTAGAAATATTGGAAGCTCTAATTCACTTGAATTTAACATATGCTAGCCTATTCAAATTTAATACACATCCTACCTTATTCCTTGTTTTAGTACATGCCATAGTTGTGGGAGTAGGATAGGGGGTGAAAGTTCATGCCAGGTCATAGGTACCATTCCATGAACCATCCCAGGGAAGAGGTACCATTCCATCCCAGGGAAGAGGTACCAATCCATGAACCCCAGGGAAGAGGTACCATTCCATGAACCATTAAAAGAAGAAAAAAGAGAGTAATGGGCACTCTAGTATGTCGACATGGGGAACTATCACTTTTTGTAAATCATCCATTAAACTGAACCTATTGTAAATTCCTATGTAATTGGATCATATAACTCATGTTAGATTAAAAAGAAAGCGTATAATCTACTTTACTTAACTCAACAAAAATGGATGGTATAAAACCAATATTTACACCATTAGGTGTTGGAATTCTGGGATCAACCTAACTAGATGTCCTATTGTCTTGAACCCCCACTAATGTTTCAAGGGAAAAAATCTTGTCATCTAGAATAGTAACATCAAGCTTCTTTGAGAAATGGTTCATCTAACATCTCCTATTTCGAGGGTAATTTTGATGTACTTCCATGACCTACTTATGTTTTCCCTTTCTATGTACTTCCATGAATAGCACATCACTCCTTCCATTAGAATCATAAGTGGAAAGCATAATTCCTCATATATAGCATTATCATCAAAATTATTCAAAGGATGGGTATTCGTATGACTGGTTAACATAGGTCTTGTACAAAGTACCTAATGTTGATTATAAGGGGACTTGCCTTTAACTAGAAGGTGTCCACTAGGGGGAAAATCACTTATATATTAGCAAAGAAAGTCCTAAACCTAATAAATCATAATGAAATAGTGGTAGGAATAGATAGAAGAGATGGAAACCTAAAATGAGTTATGTAAAGAAATTGAATCGAACTGGGTGTTTCCTTCACATTTGTATCGGTCTCGATTTTATAGACTCAACAATATGCTAATGTTTATAAGAGAATACAATTGCCAATGCTTAGTGCATCAAACCTTAACGTAAAGTTAGTGAAGGTCCTAGTAATGGGCCATATCACAAAGCCTTGATATTCTTACCAGTACCCTATAGCCTTTCCGTATTAAATTGTAGCCATACTATGTCTCCCACCCTAAATTTTCTCTTTATTTTGTGTTGGTCATGTCTAGCGTTGTACTTTTCCTGTGACTTCTTCAATGTCTCATGTACTTGCAAATGAATCTGATTTATCTTTTCAACATTTTTTTTTCCTTTAATGCATCTCCTATGAGGTCCTCCCTCACTCCTCCTTGTTTTCCATATAGACATCTAAGGGTGAAGGTGGAAAATATCCAAAGCAACTTTCAAATATAATGATCCAATCTGGATCAATGTAATTATCATATATATTGTTTTCTTTCTACACCAATTTAACATAAAAATGAAACCATGATAACATGGAATGAATTCTTCAACCAAAGATATGTGATTTAGACTTATGGTAACCTTGCAATTAAAAAATAATCACAAAAATGTTGACCCACAAAAATGAATTCATATTAGCATGGAACAAAATCTTTAGCAAGGGACATGACACCTTGATTTGTTGTAAACTTTCAATTAAGGAGGCATCATAAAGACAAAGAACAAAAACCACACATGCACTTCTAAACAATGATAGTTATAGAGTGATGTAGAATTTTCAAAGCACACATTAAGTATTAAAGGGACCCACAAAGCACACATGGATCTCTATTTAAAATGAATACTAGAGCAAGGAAGGATCCAAAGTACACAAAGAAGGGGACACAAAAAATGCACATGCACTTATAAGATATGTTTGTACTCGTGAGAAGAGGATTCACATAGAAAACAATAAAGGGGGCACACAAATGAATAAAGAATGGAACCCACACAATACAAGTATTCACAAAATGAGTAAGAAAGGGGACCCACAAAGTGCACATGCACCTAGAATGAGAGGGAGGATCATCAAATCACACAAACAACTCTACATATTGTTAGCACAAAAGTGGATAAGATCTACAAAGAACATAAGAAAGGGGACCTGCATAGCTCAAGGATCACCAAAACAAGTAAGATTACTCTATTTAATGTAGACAGTGATAGTGACCAAGCAACTTAGGGGTTTGACTCATAGACCAAATGGGCGAAGATCCTAAGAATATTGACCTTTCTACACTCAGGTCCAAGGAAATGACAAAGAAGGATAAGATCCTAGGATATGGAAAGATAGTTTCCACTTAATTTGTTAAAAGATACGAAATGGAGGGGGTTGAAAGAGAAGGAAAAGAGTCAATAATTTCTAAGGATTGATCGATTCAAGGTGATTTAATGTGTCCTAATAATACGATTGAAGAGTGTATGGAGGATTATTTCCATTTTTGGTAAGGTTATAGTTGGAAATTGATGTAGGAGCATATAGCACCAATGCTAAGGCATTGGGATAAGAACATGCAAAAATAGCTAATGTGTAGGCAATCAAAATAGAAAGGTAACAAGGCTGAGCATGAGTAGCATAAGGGTGTAGGCACAAAGTAGTGTGTTTGGATAGAAAGCATGGGTGAACATTAGCGTGAAAAATATGTGTGCACAAAATGGTTGGTTGGTTGCAAAGGAAGGTTATCTCACAAAGGAGTGGGTTGCATGTTATAATGGATGTTCGAAAAATGATATGTTGCATGAAGTTCCACATTGAAGATGAAGTGATGCATGGACTAATTGAATTGTTACACACAAAGCTACTATTCATGGGAGAAAAATGAATGACAAAAGTCACAAACTTAAATTTTAAATCTCATATCGAGATGTCATATCGAAACTTGAAGCTATTGGAAGCTCTAATTCACTTAGAGCTATTGAAAGCTCTATTTCACTTGAATTTAACATATGCTAGCCTATTCAAATTTAATGCACATCCTACCTTATTCCTTGTTTTAGTACATGCCATAGTTGTGGGAGTAGGATAGGGTGTGAAAGTTCATGCTAGGTTGTAGGTAGCTCTAGGATTCAATCCTGGGGAAGAGGTACCATTCCATGAACCATTCAAAGAAGAAAAAAGAGAGTGATGGACACTCTATTATGTCAACATGGGGAACTATCACTTTTTGTAAATCACCCATTAAACTCAACCTATTGTAAATGCATATGTAATTGAATCATATAAATCATGTTAGATTAAAAAAAAGGGTATAATCTACTTTACATAACTCAACAAAATGGATGGTATAAAATTCAATATTTACATCATTAGGTGTTGGAATTCTGGCATCAACCTAACTAGGTGTCCTATTGTCTTGAACCCCTACTAATGTTTCAAGGGACAAAATCTTGTCATATGGAATAGTAACATCAAGCTTATTTGAGGAATGGTTAGTCTAACATATCCTATTTTGGGCAAATTCGACCTACTTCCATGACCTACTTGTGTTTTCCCTTTCTATGTACTTCCATCAATAACACATCACTCCTTCCATTAGAATAATAAGTGGAAAGCATAATTCCTCATATATAACATTATCATCAAAAAAATTCAATGGATGGGTATTCGTATGACTAGTTAACATAGGTCTCATACAAAGTACCTAATGTTGATTGTAAGGGGACTTGCCTTTAACTAGAAGGTGTCCACTAGGGGGAAAATCACTTATATATTAGCAAATAAAGGCCTAAACCTAATAAATCATAATGAAATAGTGGTAGGAAAAGACATAAGAGATGGAAACCTAAACTGAGTTATGTAAATAAATTGAATTGAACTGGGTGTTTCCTTCACATTTGTATCGGTCTCAATTTTATAGACTTGACAAGATGCTAATGTTTAGAAGAGAATACAATTGCTAACGCTTAGTGCATTGACCCTTGACCTAAAGTTAGCGAAGGTCCTACTAATGGCTAAAGCATAAAGAAAACTAGTTTGAAGGGGACTAAACCTGATCTTTTTCTTGATTTCCCTATATCTCTGCCATATGTAACAAATGTTGGTGCTAAATACACATGTATTTAACATTCCATTATCACTCGATTGACATTCAACCTAGAACTATAACTTTTTATTCAACATGTAAATGTAGGTTTGCATAAATTGATTAACATTGGGCCCATGCATGCATTCAACACATCAAGTAAGTTTGCATCATCCATTTTCTAAATATCACAAATGTGTTAATTCATGGGTAACACATGGCCGAGATGTTGCACATTTGTCATGAATTGATGGGCTATGGAAGCAACACACTCAACAAAAGTCTAGGTAGACCAAAGATTAGAATCATGAAACTATGGAAAACCATTAAACAACTAGGTCGCCAAGGGAAACTACAATGTTCAAACCCTCACTCTTTCCCCATATGCTTTTCTCATTGATTACCATTCCTAGAAAAACCATTGCATAATCAATCTAATCTATATTTATGATTGATAGGTCGAGTGATTGATAAACAATATCACTTATGATCCCCTGACAAGTGGATTTCTTATGCTTGAATGAAATCCCAAGTTCTTATTAATATACTGAGTCTCATCTCAAACCCCTACTGGATTTGCATCATATATATCCACCATACCAGCAAATACCCTCACTAGGCTAGCTCAAGCCTTTTTATTTAAATTGTTAACTGAGAATGCACAACTGTGAGACCAACTAGATTTGTTGATTGTCTGTTTGCAGTGATAAATCATTTGTTGAAAGAAAAACTCCATTAGCAGACCCATGAGCTTCAAGCAACATCGTCATCTTTTTATGGGATATGTATGTCAGATCTATCCGTCAGATCTCTACCAGGTGGTGGAACATCTTTTTGGCCATTGGATCAAGCAATTAGATGATCCAGGTGGATATTGGTGGCCATCCACCTATTCCACTTGGACCCACACCATTGTTTCTTTTAGTTTTTCAGTTTCCTTAACTGTAGCACAATTTACTATTTTTAGCAGTTTTTCAAGTCTTGAACTTCTAGAGCCATTTTGAGTCCCTAAACGACATTTTTTGGCATCAATGCTCCGACAAATATGAGTCCATTATGGACTCGATATTCTCTATCAGCAGTGTAGTCCTTAGATAGATATTTCTAACGATGTATCATGTGCGTCAAACGTAGATAGTATGCCAAAGTTACGACCCCGAGAAATTGATGTACCAATTTACCCCGACGGGGCCCATATTCTGGCGTTTCATCTCCTAGGGTTAGGTTTTTGGATGTTTAGGGTTTTCCATTGTTTTTCAATAATATATAGGCCTTCGAGCCTCATTGTAACACAGATTTCAGAGGCCAGTGGCCGCCGCATCTCTTCTCAGAGATAAGCTACCAGCGCCCAAGCTATTTTATTTCCATTATGTCTCTAAGCATATTTCAGTCATTTGTTGTTAATGAAATGAAGTTTTACTTCCACTGCATCTCTACATTTATGTGTATTTCTGTATTTCATTCTGTTCCTGCATAAATCCGGATAAGTGGTATCAGAGAAGTCTACTCTTTCTTGATACTTCTTTGCATGTCCCCAATGAGGTCAGGGTATAAGAAGTTAGGGCTCGATCTGGTTGAACCATTGCAAGATCAACCTCACAAACCCCGACGACTGCCCATGGGGGAATAAAAGAAAGATGAGGGAGCAAGAGATCTTATCAAATTATTACTTGAGAAGGCCCTCGAGAAACAAGAGAAACAAAGGAACGCGATGATGGATAGCTTTTCCGAGATCCTTCAATGACTGCCCACTGGCAGTGCATCTACATCCAACAACCACTTTGGAGGCACCACTCCTTTTAAGGTACAAGTAAAATTTGACATTGCCATATTTGAGGGCCAAATAGATGCAGATGTTGTAGATAGATGGTTGAATCTATTAGAAGGATATTTCTCGATTCATGACTTTTTTGACCGAGAAAGGATTATTTTTTCACTCCTTAAAGCCACCCCCCATGTCAAGGACTGATGGGAAACCTACTGAGAGAAACAGAGCGAGGGGGAACCCCCTCTGTTCTCGGTCACACCCACTTGGAATTATTTCTAAGACGCCATCAAGGAACAATATTATCTTGTGGGGAGCTATGAGGACAAATACATACAATGGACTATGTTGCGGCAACAAAGGGACCAAGATGTGCATGAATTGACGAATATGTTTCATAACTTATGCACAAAGTTGGGTATCAAAGATTTGGAGAAAAATTTGGTGTTAAAGTACTACAGTTGTCTTCATAGATACATTCAAGAGGAAATGGATTTCCTCAACATATCCTCGCTTGGTGCGGCATACCGGTATGCTACCAATATTGAGCAGAAGTTCAAACAAAAGAAGTGAGACTTTGGATCTGCGAATCAAAAGCAAGGGAAAGGTACCCCCAAACCGCCAAACAAAGGACCAAGCCAAGGCAGGGTGACCCAAGACAACCCGCCAAAGCCGAAAACAAAGAACAACACCACGAAGCCAAAAAAGGACACACGGAAGTGGTGTGAGTTCCATAAGAGCTCGACTCACAACACAAGTGAGTGTCGGGCCAAGTAGTCACTGGTAGCCGAGTTGAAGGCTTCTGAATCAAATGCAGGCTCTGACTCTGAATCATAGCTTGACAAGGGGAATGGCAGAGGGAAGTAGGATATCGATACTGAGCCCAATGCCACTATTTCCACCATGAAGATCCAGAAGAAGGAACTAGAATATCCAGAGGAGGTGGAGCACCTCTTCCATTTCCAGATGTGGGTAAAGGGTTCCCCGTTGTAGTTCATTGTCGATAGCGGGAGCCATAAGAACCTCAACTCAGTAGAGGTCATGAAACGACTAGTATTTCCGACCAAAACACACCCACAACCATACACCATCAGGTGGTTGCACCAAGGACGGGACCTCTGCGTCAGCCAACAATGTTGCCTTCCCTACAACGTCAAGCCCTTCATGGATGAGGTATTATGTGACATTTCTCCTCTTGATGTTTTTAATGTATTATTAGGCTAACCATACTTGTGGAAGTGACATGTTGTGTATGAGTCCAGGCCTCGTGCTGTTATTATTACTTTGGGCAATAAGATGTAAAGGATACCATAAATAGTACCGCCTATAGCCATCTCTTTGGTTACTGCAAAACAATGCAGTAAACTCATTGCCAAAACCAGGAAATTTGTTTTTCTGATGATCTGCCCTGAGGGAAAGAAGAATACTATGGCCACGACCTCTAGACAAGACCCCTCTGCATGACAACAACAGATGGATAAGGTCATGGAGGAGTATGAGGATATATTCACCTCCCCCGCAGAGGTGCCTCTACATTGCCAGGTCAAGCACCCCATCGATCTGACCCCAGGTGCGTCGCTTCCTAGTGGACCAATCTATCAACACTCTGTTCTGAAGAATGTTGAAATCAAGAGGCAGATTCAAGAGTTGTTGCAGAAAGGTCACATCTGGCCGAGTTCATCACCCTGTGGGAGCCTGATCGTGCTGGTGCAAAAGAAAGATGGGACTTGGAGACTTTTCATTAACTATAAGGCACTGAAGAATATCATTGTCCGTAATAGGTACCCGATCCCACGGATTGATGACCTTTTGGACCAAATCAAGGGGGTGAAATATTTCAACAAGAACGACTTGAAATCTAGGTATCACCAAGTACCAATCGAACCCTCTGATGCATTGAAGATTGCCTTCAAATCCAAGGAGGGCCTTTTCGAATGGCTGGTCATGCCTTTCGAGTTGACGAATGCCCCTACAACCTTCATGATACTAATGGATGACATATTGCAGCCATTCACCAACTCATTTGTAGTAGTGTACTTGGATGACATTCTGATCTTCAGCCAAACTTGGGAAGAGCACCTCCACCACATCCGACAGGTCCTCCAAACACTTCAGAAACACAAGTTGTGCGTTGATTTGGAGAAGTGCATTTTTGGCATGACCCAGTTTTAGTATTTGGGATACATTATTGATGAGAGGGGGGTGCATGTGGATCCAACCAAGATCCAAGTCATCCAGGATTGGCTAGCCCCAACCACCCTAACAAAGTTCCGCAAATTTTTGGGTCTTGCCAATTTCTACCGTAGGTTCATGTTGGGATTCTCTCATATCACTTGGCTCTTGAGTCAAGTCACCAAGGGAGGAGAGAAAGAAAAATTCTTTTGGTCTGAATCTCAACAGAAGGCATTCGAAGATTTGAAGCATCGCCTCTGCTCTGCACCAGTGCTCACATTACCAGACTTGCAACAACCATTTGAGATCGAGACAGATGCCTCGGACTATGATATTGGGGCAACCCTTACTCGTCAGGGGCATCCACTAGCATATCACAATGAGACACTTTCCGACAAAATCCGGAAGTATCCCACTTATGACAAAGATATGTATTCCATTATGTAGGATTTTTGACAATGGAAGTATTACATTTTGGGAAAGGAAATGGTCATCCACATAGACCACCGACCCTTGCAGTTCATACAGACACAAGGGAAGTTGCATAATGATTGCCATCATAAGTGGTCCACATACCTGCAACAATTTCATTTAAACATTAAGTACAAGAAAGGAAGCACCAATAATGTTGCAGACTGCCTCAACCGACCACCTATCATGGCGCTAACCACGACGCTCAACTCTTGTGGGCACGAGACTTCCGATTGGCCGCTTCTCTACAAAAGTGATCTAGAATTTGGCCACACATACAATACGCTCTTGGAGGGTAAGCAAGTTCCTAATTTTCACCTCCAGGATTCCTTGCTATGTCACCTGTGACACCTTTGTGTTCCTTCAAGCGAGCATGCCAAGATGATTTGGGAGGCGCACTAGAGTTGGGTCACCGGG
>JASDQU010010648.1:45874-60526 GCA_032191745.1 Picea mariana | reverse complement strand
GGTACAATCACCAGTCATTGTGCTGAAAATCTGGCAATCTGAATTTTGGCAGAGGTCGTTCCAGAGAGAGATAGCTTTAAATCTCGCGCAACTGGAATAAAATCCCTTATATTTCCGTGAATCTGTCTCATCGTCTTCCGTCTTTAAATGGTCCTCAAATCGCACAATAGCTGACCTGCGGGCGTTCGATCTGAGATTTTATTCTGCTCTCTGGCAATCTGAGATTTTATCAATACTTGTTTAGTCACCTGTATAATCCCGGAACGCCAAGCTTGGCCAGATCGATCCAACTTGCGAAGGCGAGTCACGTTGCAGAGAACTTGGCCAGATCCGCCGTGCGGAGAAGATCAACGTGGCATAGATTATTTGGCTTGATCCGATTCACAGGAACGAGCCACGTGGCACCAATCAGACGGTTAGATTTGACGCACAGAAACGAGCCACTTGGTACCGATCGCACAGCTGGATCCGACGCACGAAAATGATCTACGTGGCAGAGATCGGACAGTTAGATTTGATGCACTGAAACGAGCCACGTGGCAGCCATCGAATGGTCATATCCGACGCACCGAAATGAGTCACGTGGAAGCGATCGAACGGCCGGATCCGACGCATGGAAACGAGCCACGTGGCTAGGATTGGATGACCAAATCCGACGCACAAAAATGTGCCACATGGCATTCATCGAACAGCCAGATCTGACGCACAGAAATGAGCCACGTGGCACTCATAGGACGGCCATATCCGACGGACATAAAAGAACCACGTAGTCCTCCTCGAACGGTTAGATCCAAAGCACCTATGGAACACGTGGACTCCATCGGACGGCCAAATCCGACGAATGGAAACGAGACACGTGGCTTCCATCGGACGACCAGATCCGATGCACAGAAATGGGCCACGTGGCTTTCATCGGACGTACAGAAATGATCCAGATCCAATGTGCAGAAATGATCCACGTGTCGACAATCGAACGGCTTGATCGACTTACCGTACGACGAAAATGGTACGGATGCTACTAAAATCCGACGGCTACAATTGCATGGATCCTACGGCCTGGGAAAAGACATGTGGCACAGGTAATTGGTGTCAGCATCTCGGGCAGTCCGGAACACGTGAGGGCGGACCCTGTTAAAAACGCAAGCGATGATGCAGAGATTGGCCGACGAGGAAAATTGCGGGTAGGATCCTCGCAGTTCAGTACTTTATTCCTGGGTAAGACTGCTTCCTTCGGCGCTGTTTATAGTGTCACCCCTCTCATTCAAAACGATGGGATCAGCGTGGTGGGCGAACCAGTCCCTATTCCCAAGGGTACATTCGAAATTCTAGAACTACCTTAACTGTTTTGGAGAAAGCTGGATACATGCTTTTTCTGGATGTTGTCCGTTCCAGCATTATAGTAGAGCCAGTTAATGCATTTCGATTTCTGTTACTATTTTAAGCCTGGTCTTGTATTTCCAAATATTAATTTCAGATCAAATATTTCCACATACTACTTTCGTCGTTTCCAATTTCGGTATTCGGAAACTTTCAGCAGCAGAAACGATCTGGGCCATAACAAGCTCTCTTTCGCTCCTGCTAACTATGCTTCACAATTATAGTAACGATTAACATGAATCGTGAAATACTGTGTCTTCTACCCTTCATCCTTTAATACATCCAATTACATAGTTTTTTATTTCATTCTATGATAGGAAGAAGATATCCGAATGGTAATTAATTTATTATACAGGTTTGGCTTTCATAAGACTAGCACAACCACATAATTGTGGTTGATCAACGCCGAAAGGTTGATAAGATGAAAAGAATCTTTAAAAGAATATATTAAATTTTATTATTGATTAACAAATAAACTGTTGAGCTTCATTTATCTGGTGTTAATATTTTAATTTCTGTTAATCACTTAGGTGGCAATCAGTTAGCTATCAAAGTGATTTTTAAATATGATTAGGTAAATGTAAAAAAGTAACCACATAAACGGATGTCTTTATAATAGTTAGAAAGTTAATGATTGAAATCACAGCCATTGATTTTGTGTGATTATTAAGAATATTCCAGCCATATTTAATCCTGTCCATAAAAAACTTATTAAGCACTAAACCCCTATTAAATATGCCCATTGTCAATAGATATACGCCTTTCGGCGTAAATAATTTTATGTAATTTTTATTAATTTAAATAAATAATTTATTGGGTTTGGGTTAGTGATTTTTTTATTTATTTAATCATTATGTTGCAAGAGTAAAATAAAAGGCCACAGTTTAAATATATCAAAATTTAATTTTAATAAAAAAAATATAAATAAAAAAGATAATTTAATGATTTAATTTAAATTTTAAAAGCTTTTATAAAATATTTAAATTTTCCATTATTTATTATAAATATTATATTAATTTTTAAATTATTATTAAAATTATATACACATTTCATTTTTTTAATATTATTATAAATATTATGTTATAAATATATCAAAATTTTATTAAATCAAAATTTAATTTCAATAAAAAAAAATCAATAATAAAGATGAGAATTTAATGGTTTAATCTAAATTTTAAAATCTTTTATAAAATATTTAAAGTTTCCATTATTTATTGTAAATATTATATTAATTCTTAAATTATTATTAAAATTACATACACATTTCATTTTTTTTAATATTATTATAAATATTATGTTAATGTGATTATATTGTGTCATATCAAGTCATATATAATTACTTTATAATACATCTATAAAACAATTTTTTTTATTAATCTCTAATTTGTTAGGGATTATAGTTCTTGGTGTTAAGTCAAAATAATTTAATTTTGTATAGTGTTTGCATATTTCTTCAATATTTTATGAATTGTTTTCCTAAAAATTTAAATGTTTTTTTTATTAATTTTATAAATATATAATATTGTTTTCTTATTGGTTCGATGGATAGTGATGAGACTAAATACCCTTAGTTGATGCCATTATTTTTCAATTATTTGTTAAATCTTCAAAATTGATGAGACTCTCTAGATGCCATGATATTGTTTATGCATCTCCCGACCTATAAATAATAAATAGAAATTAGATTGATTAGGAAATGGTTATTCTAGCAATGGGAACAATTAGAAACACATATGGGGAAAATGTCAAGGTTTGAACATTGGAGTTTCCTTTGGTGCTCTAGTTGTTCAATGGTTTCCCATAATTTTATGATTATAATATATGGTCTTCCTAGATTGTTGTTGAGAGTGTTGCTTCCATAGGCCATCGATGCATGGAAAATGTGCAACATCTTGTCCATGTGTGACCAAGGAATTCACACATGTGTGATATTTGGAAAATGGATAATGCAAACTTACTTGATGTGTTGAATTCATGCATGGGCCCAATGTTAAGTGATTTATGCAAACCTATATCTATGTGTTGAATGAAAACCTACAGTTCTGGGTTGAATTTCAATCGAGCGATAATGGCATGTTAAACATGTGTGTATTTAGCATCAACATTTGTTACATATGACAAAGATATAGGGAAATCAAGCAAATGATTAGGGTTAGTCCCCTCAAAACTAGCCTTCTTTATGCTTTATCCATTACTAGGCCCTTCGCTAACTTTTGGTTAAGGATCAGTGCACTAAGCGTTAACAACTATATTCCCTTATAAACATTACCATCTTGTCGAGTCCATCAAATCGAGACCGATACAAATGTGAACGAAATACCCATTTCGATTCAATTTCTTTACATAACTCATTTTAGGTTTCCATCTCTTCTGTCTATTCCTACCACTAGTTCACTATGATTTATTAGGTTTAGGCCTTTATTTACTACTATATAAGTGATTTTTCCCCTGGTGGACACCTTCTAGTTAAAGGCAAGTCCCCTTACAATCAACATTAGGTACTTTGTATAAGACCTCTACTAACCAATCCTATGAACACCCATCCTTTGAATAGTTCTGATGCTAATCCTATATATGAGGAGTTATGCTTTACACTTATGATTCTAATGGAAGGAGTGTTGTGTTATTCATGGAAGTACACATAAAGGGAAAACCAAATTAGGTCGAAATTAGCCTCGAAATAAGAGATGCTAGACTAACCATTGCTTAAGGAAGCGTGATGTTACTATTGGTTTTATACCATCCAGTTTTGTTGAGTTATGTAAAGTAGATTATGGCCTTTTTTTAATCTAACATGAGTTCTATGATCCAATTACAAATGCAATTACAACAAGTTGAGTTTAATGGATGTTTTACAGAAAGTGATAGTTCCCCATGTCGACATAATAGAGTGCACATCACTCTCTTTTTCCTTCTTTGAATGGTTCATGGAATGATACCTCTTCCTTAGGATTCAAGCCTAGAGCTACCTACGACCTAGCATGAAATTTCGCCCCCTATCCTACTCCCATAACTATGGAATGTACTAAAACAAGGAACAAGGTAGGTTGCGCATTAAATTTGAATAGGCTAGCATATGCCAAATTCAAGTGAATTAGAGCTTCCAATAAAAAACTAAGACATCCATGATGTTTGTACTCTATTGTATATTATTTCACGGATTGCATTTTTTTAGCTAACCAAGTTAGAGTATCTTCATTTTTGGTGGATACAAATTGCTTGTTTGCAAATATGAGATTCGTTGCACAACATTTTAGAAGTGTTTAATGACTATAATGCAGAATGTGCCTATTTTCTTTGTGTTATAATATGCTAGTATTATTTCTAGTGTAGAATGCACTATCACAATCATACTAGATAATTACATGCTATAATTATAGCAACATTGTTCCAAGTATTGTTATTTCTCAGTGAATCAATATATCTATGTAAGAAGTAATCTATCACACTCTATGTGTATGGTATAACTTAGGGGTACAATCTACATTCATTATGCTCTACTATGACATGTTATTGAATTACTTTCCATAACTAGTAGTTAACTTGTTGGACATCGAAATGCATGTGTTTTAGTTGGCACACTAAGCATTCAAAGAGATCAATTGATGACACATATGTTGTCTCGAGAATTAAAATAATAGTTAAATAGAAATTTAATGACACATATGTTGTCTCAAGAATTGAAAAGCATGGTTAAATATATTTCTAGATAAGCTTAAATCTAGTGTTTCTATGTTTTGAATACGATGAGATGACTAGAACATATTTACAATAGACATAATATACACATAAGGTGCGTTATTTTATAGAATTCTTCCATAGATCAAAATCATGTAGCGACATTAGAGAGGTTGTGTTTGATTAATAAGTCACTTATCACATTATTAGTCATTTACCCATAAAATTATGTTCTTTCCGAGTAGTTTTATAAAAGAGCCTAACTTCTAACACATGTTTCTCTTTTGCATTCCTTATCTGGCTCAAAGATTTTGCAATCCTTATATTTATTACTAAATATATCTATTGTTAACATGATAATTGCTGCATCTAATTGGGTTGTCATTTTGGACACCACTTTGCACATCTTATATAGGAGGATCAAAAGAAAAATACCAAGGATTCAAGTAGTTCATTTCCAACCAAATTGTAGTTTGTTAAACAATCTAGCATTGACTATCCTTGCAATATGTTGGTTTGCGAGTCCAACTTCATTTCACTTCAAAGATTTTCTTGCTTCCTTTTTGAAACCAAGTGGTAAAACTGAGAATGTTTAAATTTGTAGCCTGGAAAACATTTGAACTGACATATCACTTGAAGAATCTATTTAAGATTCTCGGTATCAGGCATTGTAAGGTGAGGTATGGTAGATGTTTCAATCTGTAATATATATGACTTGTGCATGCCAAAATATACTCAAAATATAAAGTAAATGAATGAAATAAATATAGTTAGATTTCCAACAATGAGGACAAGAAGAGATTGAAGTATTTAAAATCTAGGTGAGTTTTATTCAATGCATTAACTACCTACACTACAATAGAACATGCAATTAGCGCCTAAAATAGCGCCTGAATTTAGTGTATATTTCAGTTCACAAATTGGAAACCTTTTTTGGCGCAAAACTAGGCACAATCTGGAATGTTTATACTTGCACTAGATTTAGCGCCAGAATTAGCGTCAGATTTAGCATCGGGAAAATAGCGCCAGGTGTAGAGCCAAGAATAACGCCGGAAATAGAGTCAGGAATAATGCCAAGAGTAGCGCCATATGTTGCTTCGAGTTTTTCTTCTGATATGCCATCCAATTTTTCTTCTAGGTTGGCTTCGGGTTTGGCTTCCAGTTTTATGTCCGGTTTTGCTTCTTATATGGCTTCCAATTTTTCTTCTAGTTTGGCTTCAATTTTTACATCTAGTTTTTCTTCCCATTTTGCTTCCAGTTTTGTTTCCAATTTTGCTTCCAGTTTTGCTTATGGTGTGGCTTCCATATTTGCTTTCAATTTGGCTTCCATTGTTGCTTCCTTTTTTGCTTCCCAAAATGCTTCTTGTTTTTCTTACAGTTATTAATTTAATAATTTTTATTTCAATTTAATTATTTAAATATATCATGTCTCTTAAATAACTTATATGATTATATAGTAAGTCATATAAATTCATTTGAAATATTTTATAGGATAACATTTATAAATAATTTTTAGGGAAACGAACATCCATACAAATTAACAACATCATTATACTTATTAAATCTCCATCAAAATAGAATCTACAACATCTAGTATGTATAAAATAACAAGATACTTATTATAACATGATCATCATCTATAATTAAAACAAGTGAGTCAAATATCTATAATTTAAGTGAATTTGACAGCATCCATCATGAACAGTAAATCAAAACCATCATACGTAATAAATATGCATCCAAAAATCATCAACCACTTTCAATATATACAAATTGACGAGTCAATATTGATAAGATCATCATCATATATAACTAAAACAAGTGAAAGTCAAATATGTCAGTAGATCAATAACATGTAAGGATACATGTCCAACAATTGACATAAGTCAAAATGATACATCATGTACAAATGATATAAATAAAAATGAAAAATTATGTAAGACAAAATCATACAAGTCAAGGCTATCGGTAGAAGGCCTTTGCACGTGGAAAAGATATAGGCTATGGCACTTCAATTACTTCTGGATCAAATTCTTTGACCTCTGCAGCCTTTGCAACCTGCTATTTGTAACCATCAAGCAAGCCGTGTCAAAGGGGGCTTTTACAGAGAGCTTAGATCAAGTATGCAAAGCTACAACTACCACCAGCAAAGAGATAGACAGTAGTACTGACAGAGCAATTCCGCGTGAAGGCAAAAGGCCCACGGGTCATGAACTTCTTTTCTTGGAGGAGAAACAATGACAATATCTGAGGAATAAGCATCGGCTAACTCTGTGCCAGCAGCCACGGTAAGACAGAGGATGCAAGCGTTATCCGGAATGATTGGGCGTAAAGCGTCTGTGGGTGGATTTTCAAGTCCGCCGTCAAATCCCAGGGCTCAACCCTGGACAGGCTGTGGAAACTACCAAGCTAGAGTACGGTAGGGGCAGAGGGAATTTTCGGTGGAGCGGTGAAATGCGTTGAGATCGGAAATAACACCAACGACGAAAGCACTCTGCTGGGCTGACAGTCAAAAAATGGACAGGGATAAAAAGAATCATCCATGCAGATGTGCGGAAGTGCTTTGACAACATTGAGCATTCCACACTAATCAGATTATTGGAGAAACACATCTCAGACCCCCTCTTCTTAGAGCTTATCATTCAGTTTTTAGTTCTAACGAATCTCCGGGAACTGGGGCACTCTATCATAAGTAATAATGGTTGTGTCTTTCTTCGTTAAAGCCAGTTGGTTGCTGCTCGACCCTTTTTATCACATCATCAACCAAATGCTCTTTCTCAGCTGAGGTCTTCGATCCTCCATTTCGCTACTTTTAAAGGGTGGGCTTATTTGACTTGGTGGGCTTAGCGGCTGGCGGCTATTCTCTTGAAGTAATCGGTAAAAGAAGTGTTGGCAAGCACCTAATCTGGACCAGTGAATGTCAAGGTTAGGCTAGTCCAAGCAACACCGACGAGAGGAGTTAGCTCTAAGTTTACCCTATTTACTAAGTGGATCTAGTATTCAAGCTGTTTATTGAAGTGGGCGGGTTGGTCGAAAGGGAGTCGGTGGATGGACTGCTAACATGGGCTATGATACGTCATGTCCAAATGATACAAGTCAAAATGATACATGTCAAAATGATACAACTCAGTAATATGGTACCGGTGGCCATGAAAATGATACATATGATAGTAACCTTGAAAAGAGGCATTATACAAATACATAAAAAATGATCCATGATGTAGTCTATATGATCATGAATGTCATTGGATGCTACCAACAACTGCCTCATCATCATCATCGCCATCGTGATCATGGTCATCATGATCATCATCTGCATCGACATCAACCTCGATGTCATATGTATCTGTGTCATTATGAGAATCATTTTCCATCTCAGCATCAGACCCAATGTTAATCCCTAAACCTAGCATCATTATGAGCCCTAATCCCTAAACCCTTAAGCCCTCAACCTTAGTTAATCACTAATCCCTTAACACAAAATCCCTAAATCCCCTAACCCCTAAGCCATCGTCCCTTAAACACTTAAACCTTAATCCCCAATCCCTTAATCCATAAACCCCTATGCCCTAAGCACTTAAACATTCATCCCCTAACCCATAATCCCTAAGCCATTAATCGTTAAACTACCTAACCTGTAAGCTCCAAATCTATTAGTCCTTGACCCTTAATCCCTTAAACCCTAACCCCTAATCCCTTAATCCCTATGCCCCAAATCCCTAAATCCCAAAATCCTCAAAGCCCCTATCCACTTAACTCCCAACACCTCAACTAATTAACTATTTAGGCACATATGATGCTAAATTTGGCGCTATTTATGGTGCTATTAGCACCTACATGTTTTGATCGGGGAAAAAATGCTAGAAATAGTGACATCCCGATAAATAGCGTTGACTTTTTAAAAAAATTGGAGAAAAATACACTAAAACAATCTTTGGAAGCAAAAAAGGGAGCAAATCACAGGGATTTGTTGTAGTGCTAGAATGACAACATGGATTGTGATTTTTTTTTGTTTGTTTTGATTATAACTTAATTTGTTATGAAATATGAAAAATACAAGTATTTCCATGCATCTTATTTTTGTTGTTTTAATTCCTTATATTCTATATAGGGCATGAGCATAAGCATGAGCATGAGCATGATTAATCATTAATGAACTATAAGGAATTTTACATGCATAAGGACCATAAAGGAGAGAAACTATATAAAAACCTTAACTAGAAAGTAAATACAAAGACTAGCTACTATGCAATGTACCCTTGTGATAAAGAGGTAAGTGAAAGGGTTTCTTGGAAGTGGGAATAGTGTGCCATGTGTCAAGTGAATATAAATCCATCTAGCTTAGTCATGATTCTAAAAATGAAATGTCTTATGTGATTTCATGTAACATACCCAACCTGCTAAAAATGGAATTAAAAATGCCCCATGCATATTAAATAAACCAAGGGGTAGCATGCCCATAATTTTTCTCATTCAACTAACAACANATAAAACTTATCTATTTATAAAATAACCAACTCGTTGTGTACGAAGGAAGTTCCTCCCAACCATAGGTTTGTTGTTCCAATTCTCAATAGCGAGTCACCCCCAAGATAAGGCTATGAGTCCACAAGGAGATATGGCCCTCTTGGTTGTCCACTCTCCACATTCAGGAACCCAAAAACACATGTTCTACTCCAATAGCAGTTCCAGTCCACCATCTCTCTCCCCTTAACTTGCACAATCGAAGGAATGATATCCCCTTTTTCTGCCATGCAGTCCCTTGGGCCTTCCCACTTCCCTCTAGGTCTCTAGTGCATTTAGTTGGATAAGAATATCACAACTAGGGACTCCAAGAAATATCATTTTCTCTAGGAGTTCTCACAATAACCTTCTCAAAGCTCTTGATCCATTTCCTCAACAGGAAAATGAACCACAGGAACACATCCCATTTTTATATGCACATTAGCCACAATTTCAACATAAACACAACCCAATAATGGTTGTCCTCAAGCACATCATGGTTGGTGCTCTTCTTAGCACCCAACTCCTCTCTTGTTCTCCCAAAATCAACAAGTAAAATTTGTCCCCTTTTCACATTTGAATTTCCTTTCTCACATTTACCAAGGTTGGTTGTACTCATGCCCATGCTCTCAATAACTAGGTGAGGTAACTTCCTCACCCAACCTCTTACATGCATTCAATGATTGAGAGTCTAATAAGTCAAAGGTGGATTAGATGGTAATGACACATTAACTCGAGAAAAATGACATGGGTTTCTCCTTGGACCCCCCTTTATCCCCCTCTTTTGTGGAGTCATAGCCCCCATCATTACCATCTCTCTAGTATCATAGCCAATAATTATTATTTTTATTAATTATTTCAATATACTTAATACATAGTTTGACCCTCATCCATATTAATCAATATGGGATCTGGGCCCCAAACATATCATCTCACTAGCATAAATCACATTTATAAAACTACATTATAATTTGTGGGGACTAAAACTAGGGATGTTACACCCCCTCCCCCTTATTTTTGCATTGTACTCAGTGCACAAAACCATACAGGTGTACATACATATCACAATGCTAGGCTCTCTATAATTTAATCAACATCTATTCTCTCTAGCCCAATATAACACGTGCATTCCAACCCAACATATTCATATAGACCCTCCAACCCAAAAAATTCACACATATGCACTTCAGCCCCAAATCGTACCTAATGATTTCCCAATTTATAATTCTTTCAATAATTCCAACCAACAATCTCTCATTCCCCTTAGTCCACACAACCCAAGGAAATGTAACCCTTCTTTGTTATTTAGTCCCCTAGGCTATACCACTTCCCTCAAGGGCCCCAACATAGATCGAATAGGAAGTCTTAGAGATGTGGCTTCAGGAATTGCAACTGCAACCACTTTCACAATTTGTCAATTCCCACAACAATTCCAACCAACATGCTTTCATTCCCCTCAAACTTCACAACCCAATGAAGTGTACCCCCTTCTCTACACCACAACCCTTCATAATGTACTACTTCCCTCTAGATCTCCAACACAAGGTCAAATATGAAGTCTCAGAGTTGTGGCTCTAGGAAATCCAACTATAATAATGGAATCTCCAAACTCTCAAATAGTTGTAAATGTGCTTCCTTCATTGCATCCTTAAAATCCACTTTGCTTCTTATCATATGGAACAATTCCATTGGAATTTACTTGCTCCATGCCTTTGTTCTTGAGTTTTATTTCCTTCTGGTGCTCTTATTTCCAAGCATTCAGTTCATGTCTTCATTCTTTAGTTGCACTATACAACCATCATAAAAACATACACGTTATATCCATTATCATATAGCATTTATATTTTCCATTGGATTCCTCAACTCCACAATGCAATGTTTATTCAAGAATAAGTTTGTAACCATAGGCAACATTTATATGTATGGCTATCATCAACTTCAAAAATATGCCATGGGAAAGAATTCATCTCACTATAATTTTTTCGAAACACCCTCATGATTCTAGCCACTATGCCATATGGATTTTTAATTTTCCTCTTCTTTCTTGTACTCACCCTCCAGGCTTAGGAATCCCCTTCACTTCTACACAATCCCTCGAACACTCCATAATTTTCCAAGGTTTTCATTTGCAAGGAGAGTTCCAACTTACTACCAGACATTTGCTAGCAGCCTGTAACCTATGAAAACCATAGGGTTCCAATGTCATAACAATAGCCTTTTTCTTGATCTTTCCATCTTCATATCCATGACCTCAGTTGTATCACACACATACCATCATCATGAGATATCATCATAGCATTTTCACTTATTTATTCAATTTTGTTTTATATAGGAAACCAAATTTTCCAAGTATGAGATTCCTTCTCATAATTTTTTGATCTTGCATATTTAGGTATCAATCTTCCTTATGAGATTACACCATTTCCATATCTAAGACCACTCTATCTACAATATTTCTCAACTTTCATTCAAGCAAACAAATTTTCAGTATTTATGCACATTATATTTTATTGCAACATTTTCAAAAACTCATAAAATGATCTCAGAATTTTGTATCTTACCAACAATTCAATCACTTTCAACTACTATTCATATTAAATGGAATGAAATTATCCTTCCATGTGTATGTATCACCTATGTATCATCTAGCACACCAAACTATAGTGCAATCAAACATTACCAATAAATCGATGTGCCAATACCCATGACCACATATACACAATGCATCCTTGCATTGACTGCAAGATACCACATATCTATGTCATGTATTATGCTATAGTGAGTTGGAAGGTTTAGTGAACACCTCAACACATCATCCAAACTCTTCCCCATTTACTTCCTCAATCATTTAGATACCTTCCTCTACGACTGATACACAACATCGTGAATATAATCCTTTAGTGCTCTTCAATGTTGAAAAAGAGGTTCCATTCCAACTGAATATAATCCTTAGTACTTCCTCAATGATTCCATATTGTATTTGTTTTTAGGTTTTCAAAAAAAGCTCTTAAATATTTCCAAATAAATTTAAATGACGAGAAAAGTTTTGGATTAAATTTCAATTTTTTCATGGATATTTGTTACCATTTCATGCGTTCGTTGTATGAAAAATATATTAAGAAATATAATGATGGTTTTGTTAATGGTTTCAAGTTTAGTAAATGACAAAACTTGATTTACAAAGATCAAAACTATTTTTCCAACATTTCGGGTCTAAAGAACAAAATGAATATTCCCACTATCATTATCAATGTTGCTCATGATGTACCTGCATTCACTTGACTGACCTAAAAATATCTTAGGATGAGTAAATTTATAGAATTTGTGATATAGAGGAGGTTGAGGATGAGTACCTTCTCCTTTCAACTCTCCTTAAAGGTATAACTTTATCTAGTGTTATAACTTACCACTCCTCAAGACCTCATTTCTTATGAAAACTCTAATGTTCCTCATTATTTATGAAAAATTTAATGATCTTGGTATTTTCATTGAAATAATATTCTAAACAATATTTATTCTACTTATCAAAACTTTAATGATCTTGATATTTTCATTGAAATAATATTCTAAACAATATTTACTCTAATTCATTTTATTATTGATAAACCTTATTGATCTTAGAGAGGATCGTAAACATCACCAACATCATTAGTATAATTGAAGAAAAATGATAAAAGGGAATGCTCAAAACTTTTCACCCATGTAATAAGCTTTAGAGAAGACATGTGACTTGAGTAAAAAGGAGATTAACAAGGAAGAATTTTAAGAAAAGGGGACTCTATTACTTTGAAAATTTATGGGAGGAGAGTGGATATAATTATGAAATGAAGGATACAAGAATAATGAATTGAGAGAAATAAGAGGCACATTGTGTTATTTTTCACCCATGGCTATAAAAATAATAAGAATAATTGTCTGCAATCCAACTTTGTTGATCATACACTACTATATTCCCTTATGTAAAAATAATAAGAATAAATGTCTGCAATCCAACTGCATTGATCATACACCACCATATTCCTTACAAAAACAGTCAGAATTTTAAATAGTTGAATCTACATGTAGCTTTTGCCTCATGTAGTTGGATATTTGTAATTTACTCAACATGATTGGGTTTTGAACTTATGATTTCCTCGAGTCCGGCAAACCAAAAATGATTAAGCCAACTATCTCACCTATCGATCTAAATCCAAACTCCCCAACAACAATATATATTTACCTTGGCTCCTAATTTCGCCATAAACCCCAACATTATCCCAAAAAAAGATGTCAGATTGACGTAAGCCACAAACAATTGCCACCCACATGTTATTGCTATGTCTATTATACCAACAATTTTGTGTATAGTTAGTAGTTGTAACATATTTTATGGGAAATAATTTATTTGACATATAAATATATAATTTTAATTACATGAAACAACAAGTTGATCACATTCAAGAGCATTGATAATGTGAGCAATGGCATCATTGCAGAAACCGTCTTTATAACCTCATTTCTACTTGTAAATGATTGACTCAATTGTTTCTTAAGTACCAAAACTCCAATACCAAGAATGACACTAATTAAGAAGTAGGTATGCCTTGCAACCACAACTGAAAACCTTGCATTTTTGGGCCTACTGGCTCCAAGCTCGTTACAAACTCTCACACTACCCATATAAATATAATCATCAATTGGGATATATTCACAAAGATATATAAAATATTAAAACAATATATGCCTATCACGCTACTATCCAACTAAAATATTAGATGTGTGGCACAAAAAAAGCAAAAAAATGGATCGTTTCATTGTAGACCGATATAATTAATGCTTTTTTTTTTAATCTTTGACATATTTCTTAACATGGATTCAATGCTATTACCAAATTGAAAGAGAATCCAAAGTGATTTGTGGATTTGGCAACAATCCTAAAATGATAACCAGGCTCTAATCATACCATATTTCCAAGCTATTGTAATAGAGACGCACTTTTAAGTTTGTCGGTAAAAAACCATTGAACACATGGTATTGAGTTCATAAGCATGACATATATTACACTCTCCATTTGATTTAGAGTTTGTCTATATATCACAATATAGTCAAGTGGTC